>PVLC010023816.1:0-25283 GCA_004027655.1 Graphiurus murinus | reverse complement strand
AAAAAAAAATAGGGCTGGGGGTGTAGCTCGGAGGTAGAATGCCCCTGAGTTCAACCCCCAGTACCGCAAAAAAAAAAAAAAAAAAAAAAACCGAGAGAAAATAATAGAAGGGGATTGGAGGAGGGAGGTGGGGAGGGGAAAACTGCAGATAGAGGAGAGGAACAGTTCAAACAAGGTTACAGCCATACAGGGGTTCACTACCAAACTCACTAACAGGTAGAGGGAGGGAGGAAGAGGAAGGCGGGGCGGGTATGTGGAGGAACACGCACTGAGCAATGTGTGCATGGATGTTTGTGTCACTTGAATCTCATTGTGTTGTATAATTACAATGCACCAATAAGAGTTTCTTTTCTTTCTTTTTTTTGTAAGGTAAAGGAAAACCAAGATACGTACCGATTCGGGATCAAAATACGCATCTCCAAGAGCGATTCCTTTCAGGTGGATCTTCAACTCCCTCACGGGGTTGAGGGAGTGGATGTAGTGAGCGATGGCGGGCACATACTTCCCTGCATAAGACTGAAGAGGACAGACGTTGAAAAGGACAACCAGGAAGTGACGCTGGTACAATTACATGTGCTCACCCTCATTAAAATAACACTGAAGCCTCGCTATTCCATGAGATATACCGTCTATTTCTTAACCTCATGTTGGAGATTGCACAACAGAAGAGAGCTCTCTCACTTTCTTTTCTTTCTTTTCTTTTCCTTCCCTCCCTTCCTTCCTTCCCTCCTCCCTTCTTTCCTTCCTTCCTTCCTTCCTTCCTTCCTTCCTTCCTTCCTTCCTTTTTGTCATACAAATAGTACCAAGTGACGTGCAAGTCACAGGTTAGGTGCATGCTCACACACACACACACACACACACACACACACACAAAACAAATAGCAAGTACGCAATAAGTGAGCATTCCAATTTCCTTCCAAAATAAAGTAACTCGGGCCAGTGAACACATTTCTGCCACCTGTGGGGCTTTTCTTACCAGAGAGTTCCATTCAAAGCTTTAATTAAAGGGAAAAAATATCAAATCTAAACTTAAGGCTTCAAAATCTGTAGAATGGTGCACACTTTGAAATCAACTTGTACTACAGGAATAGGAAAAGGAGAAGGGGAAAATGATATTTATCGGCCACTAAGAATTTCACTTACACTTATCTCTGTTTTCAACCTTTTCCAGCACAGCTTTATTTACCAAGGTCAAAATATTTTTGTGGACATCCTTTCCCTTATCACACATGGTAAGAGTTCTTCTCTTAGGCTATGCTGGCAAAGGGAAACTATTGGTTCAGTCAGTAATATTTTAAAAAGAGTTTTGTCTTTTCCCCACCAGAGGCTGCCCTCTTGACATCTCCACCTGTATGTCCAACTGTAAACGTGCTGTGTTCAGCACAAGGCCCCCAGTCTCCAAGCCTTCCTGCAGCCTTCCCTTCCACTCGGGTTCACTTTGTTCATTCAATGGCTCCGGCCAGAAATCTTGGTGTCATTCTTTATAGCTCTTCCTTTTGCATGCCCTGACTCTACCTATTTTATCAAAACGTGTCCCAAGCCCAGTGATTTCTCACACACTGCTTCATCACCTGGCTCCAGGTCACCATCCTATCACCTTTGCCCCCCCCAACACACACATCCAGTCTACATTCAAGAGAGTGAGCCTGCTAAAACATAAACCAGACCACGCCACTCTTCTGCTCAAATCCTATGGTGACGTCCCACCTGCCTCATGAAGGCTGCGGCCTTCGCTAACCGCATCCCCTACTGCCTTCTTCCTCATCGTCTCCAGCCCCACTGGGTCCCATATGGTCCCTTGCTCTGGCCAGGCTATGCACTCCAGGGCCTTTGCACGACTCTTCCTGGACCGCTCCTCCCCAGAGATCCCCCTGGCTCCTCCCCAAAGATCCCCCTGGCTCTATCCCTCACTTCGGTGAGGCCTTCTGTCATTCCTTCCCTGGCTACCCTATCTAAAATGTCAATTTCCCGCCTTTCCTATTTCATACTCCCCTTCTCTCCTTGACTTTTCCTCTCAATCCTTATTCCTTTCCAACAATCTTTTCCCTATTTATCATGTGCATGGCAATTTTCCCCACCCATCCTAGGAGTCGAGATCCCAGAACACAGGGACAGGCATCCGCTGAGTTTATTTGTGTCCACTGTGCCTGATAGCGTTCATCTGTTAATGCTCAATAAATAGTTGTTGAATGAATAGATCTACATGCATCAAAAAAGAAAAAAAAAAGTGATGCACATGTGTTCAAAATAGCCTTTTGTGGCACCTGTGCATCCACAGATCCTTTATATGACCTTCAAGGCTCTCCAGAGATCTATAGTTCAAAGGCTGGGAAGTCCCAAGCGCTTTCATTTAATCCATCCTGTAATCATGTGCTGGAAGTACTACTATTCCCATTTCAAGACAGGAAGGACATCAGGACTCAGAGAGGAAAAGTGGGAAAGCCAGAACTGAACCTAATCTGGTGTGAACTATCCCAAAGCCTAAATTCCTTCCGAGTTTGAATAAAAGAATAGCATTTAAGTAATTTATGTAAGATTTCCTCACTATTGTAGTCTTCTTGCACTATAATAATTATTTGGGCAAAGCATTGAATCAAAGCAATGTATTCATCCATTCTTGTGTGTTTTAGCTACCTCCTGATATAAAGATGTATCTACATGTCTGAAACTCAGTTTGTCGCAGAACTGTGCTATGTTCTCATTAGTGGCAATTAGTGAACAGTTATGAAATAAAATTTCTGTAAGATGACAAGAAAGCACATTTCCTTGAGTAATCATTTCACCTGTAAAGATAGTCTTTCTTCAACAATGGCTATGTTGGGCAAACCTGTCTGTCAACAACATTATGCCAGATACTTGAGGAGGCACAAAAGTGCATAAAGCACAGAACTTGCCCTTGCAAAGCTCACACTTTCATTTTGAAAAAACATTTTGGAAGCCTTGCTCCAAACCACGATAGAGCAAAGTTTACCATTTCGTGAATTATGATTACCATGGTCTGCACATTCTCCCACACAGATGAGGTGCACGGAAACGTACTTGATAAACGAATGATTTCCCTGGCATTACTTCTAAACATGTTTTTCTCTGTTGGATATGGTAGAAATGCTGAAAAGTGTATGTTCAGTTCCACTCTCAGGTTGCCTAATTGTTAGACCTGGCACTGAAACACCTATCTTGACTCTTTCTGAGATGGAGAGGGCATGGACTTTAAGTTGCTATATAGGTAGTTATGGAACATTGAGCCTAAAATATCCAAATTTTTATGGTGCCTTTCACATGCAACCATCTAGGATATAACCAGGCAGGAGATGAAGAAGGAATGTACACTCGACTCCAGAGCATTTACTGTGAAACAGTTAAACACCTGCTTTAACGCGAGTCTATTTATGGTGAACATTATTTTCCCATAGTTACAAAGAGGAAAATAAGGATCTTGGTCACACGCATGGCTGGAAGTCTATTCAGGCTTGTCATCTCGATGGCTCTCATTCCTTCTATCAAATCACATTTCAGTTGATGGTCCTGGAATGCACTGTGGGTGTCTGGTCCCCTGTGCTGGGACCCAATCCTATTTTTATCCATTCATTCCACACTTGCTAAGCTGACCATGTATGCAAACCAAGATGGCGAGATGGGTAGTTCTACAATCACTTCCCAAATCAGATTCTTCACTATTTGGTGCCCAGCTGCCACCCTAACCATGATGATGTTTATCTCATATTTTTTATTTTGCTTCTAATGACTATCACATACTTCCTTGCTTTGTGTCAGTGTGACAAATCTTTCATTGCCTTTCTCATTAATCATTCCGCCGGTTGAGTGACTCAGGCTGCCACACAGTAGACAATTATAGGATTATTTTATGGAAAACAGACACCGAAACATTATAATGAAATTTCAATTATTTTCATCCTCCTCGTTGAGATATGTATTTTTTTTTGTTTACAAAAACCGACCTCTTCTTCTTGAATCATGTAATTCTCAATTTAACAATCCTCTGACCACCATAAACACTTCAAAAGAAAACCAGATGATAAATCAAGTGTGTTATGTTTACTTAGTCTCCCCCTTCCTGTATATATTTTAAATAGAACAGAATCTCGTATGTGGGGAGAGGGGTCAATTTGGACTTGACCGCCTTATGGGTTAGAGCTAGACTACGTGGTCCCTTGGGCTTATCACTGTGATTCTGTAATCTTAAGAACCCTTACTTCTTTTGTTTTCAGCTCTGCCCAAACTGATGACAATGACAATGACAACCAGAATGCCCGGTACCTCGATTCCTCTGACCTCCCCATAGTCTTCACCAATGTGGGCCCCAGCTGGTCGGTAAAGGCCCTGGAGTCTGCACGTGAACGCTAACCTTCTAACTTCTGATCAGATCCTGGCCTCATAAAAGCTCAGAGCAACATCAAAGCAATTATAAAAGTAGAGAAGAAAAGTGCAGCCAGAAACTATCTGACACGTATTATTTCAGAATTTGGCAGTGACCTTCAAATGAGGAACTCAGCCAGATGCATGTGTGTGTGTGTGTGTGTGTGTGTGTGTGTGTGTGTGTGTGTGTGTGTGTCCTCACAGGACAATTCAAACAAGGTTAGCAATGGACACATCTGGATTTGGGTCTCCCTTTATTACTCCTTTCTACTATTTAAAGAAGCTTTACACTGCCTGTTCTAGCACTGCTCTTGTTTGGTTAATTTTCCCCATGGTAACCCTATTTGAATGCACTTCCAACAAGAAGGACCAGAGATTTTAGGGTGTGTTTGTGTATTCTTGTATTTGCTGGAGCTTAAAGAAGCACTAAGCCTCCCATTCTCCTACTACATCAGAAGGATCTCGGAATTCAGCTCTCAACTTTTTATTTCCCCCATGAGAAAAAGGCCGCGCTTGACATCATAGTTGCATAGCTGTTTTGAGTCTCGGTCTGCAGTCTTTCTCAGTACTTAATGTTTGGAACAGCCTAATGGAAATCACGTGATGAGCACATGGTACTTGTAAAAATAGTCCAGAGAGAATGTAAAGCTTGGTCAATTACCCAGATGTGTAAAAGGACAATGAAATTAGACTTTAAGAAACTTGTAATTGTGTATTCTCTCTGAATCTCTCCCTCCTTGCATGCTTCCACAACATTCATAGCCAGCTTACTGTATCCCTGCTACCCAGTTACTTTTAAGGGAGGAAAAATAAGATCTTATATATAGAATCAGGCTTCCATGAACTCCTCCAGAAGGAAAAAACAGTGTCAGAGAATCATATTATAATTGGAAACAACGTCCTCTTACAGAAATGTCGCATATGTTCGCAGTTACTATTCTTTAAGCTACTCTCAGCTGGCTGTATTTCTTACTGAAGTTTAGTAGAAAGGAAAAAAAAAAAAAGTAAATGCAGTTTACTCATTCTCTGCCTTGCTTCTAGGTAGACATTTCATGGCAAAACATGCAGACCTTTGTAAGCGTTCATGAGCAATGGCCTTTGAAATGAGGCACACTGAAACCAGCACCCAGAGTTTCCCCATCCAGAGTTAAGCCTTAGTTCCTAACCTCCATCTGGCAGAAAGGGGTGTGTGAAGGGGGCGCGGGGGTGTCGACCTCAGCCATGAGGTGTTCGGGATGCTGAAGGTCACTCTGAACCCCTGGCCCTGCTGTGTTCCCACTTCCCTTGTCACTGAGCTGGCACAGTGCTTCCTGGCTGGCTGGTGAGAACTCCTCCCCTCACCAAAAGAAATGCAGTGGGCTCCCTTCTGGAAGAACTTGTACTCACACCTTGAGGTCTAACTCCTCCTGAGCACAGACTATGGCAGGAGCACCCCCATTTTTGGTGGTGGACCAGAGGGAACAAGAGAATTTCAATGTCTTGATGAGAATTTCATACACACAGAGAGAGCCACAAAAACTGGGGAAAGACTCAGGTGCAGTCCCAGACAGCAGCCCAGGATTAGGCTAGGACAGCCTTGACATCCTCTGGCCCTGGGTAGGTGGGCTCTTACTTAATTAACTCCTGTATTATTTCCTCTGAGGAGGAATGGTCAGTTCAGAAAATTAATGAACGAGGGAAGCTGGAACTTCAGTGTTGTGGTAATCTCTACCACTTCCTAGACATTTCTAGACCATGCGTCATCTCATTTCGAGACCACATTTGCTGCAATTAAAAACAAGGCCTCTAAGAAGAATATGATTTTATCACAGCGTCTATTTCTCTTGAATATGAGCTTAGGAAGAAATTGCAAAATCTGCAGGCATAGGCGCATAGCAGGAACATTGTGATCTGTCGCCAACCTTGAGTCACATAAACCGAAGCCAAGGTGTGCACTGCCTTCCAAATGATATATTCTCTTTCAGTGCTGAGGAGAAAATGCTTCTTTAAAGAAAATCCATCAGTGACAGGCAGAGGTGAACCACACACATCCTTTCCCTGCTTCCTCTGACCTTAGCACCAATTTGGAGAGAGCCAGCTTAAAGCCAGCTGACTCAAGCAGATCAATAAACCCTTTTGTTTAAAACAGAGATGACAGTTAATTTGACTTTTAAATAAAGAGTATGAACACTCTGGGCCACAGGCAACCGACTGAGCCCTTTGTTTGCTCCCTGTAGAGAGAATTCAGAAGGTTGAAGCTGCATAATGCACCTAACTTGACATTTCCTGTCCCCGGCCCTGGCAAGCTAGTTCAGCCACACCTAGCTTAGAATGACTTCTGATGGACTCTGACTCCTCTCCATGCAATGAAGGAATCGGTAAATACGTATTGATTTGATTTGGATATGCTCTTCAAAAAGTCCAGGTCCCAACCTGAAACCATTTCAATATGTCCTTGTTCGATTCTTTGGGTTGCAGCTTAAACCTTGATTGTTATATTATTTGTGGCTCGTTAAATAGCCACAAATCCGTTTTCAATTCTAAAAGAAAATACTGGCCAGTGCAGATGGACATAATTGAAAATAGACATTTGTCATGGGCTCAAGAGTCCAGAACAGCTTGAATGCTATCTAATAAAATTCAGTAAGTTTCCAAGCCTTGAAAAATAATTGCATTCCAAGGACTTCAGGTCTTTATATCATTTGAAACTTCTACTTACTCTATAAAACTTTACGATCAAAGCCAAGTCCTTCTGATTAAAACTAAGTCTTGGCCAGAAAGACGGAGACATTCAAAGAACCAGGGAGCTTCTTTTCTGTTTGTATAAGGTTATAACCCTGGAGATCTGGAGGAAGCACAAAAAGGGTTGTGTGACTCCTTCTCTGGAAAGAGGAGCTGCTCTGGGGGAAAGCAGCAGGCTGTGGAGACAATGTGGTTTCGAGGGGCAGGGCAGCTCCAGAGAGCGTCTCCCCCAAAAGCGCCACGGGCTGCAGCCAATTCCTGCACCCCAATCTTTGGGCTTTGTGGCATCCAACTGCATAGATTTCAATTCTGGCCCCTCCACTTTCTGGCTGGGTTGCCTTGGTAAAGCCTCCCTAATCTCTCGAAGCCTTAGTCACCTCACCCTAGAATGAGGATAATTAATAATAATAATAATGGTAGTAGTAGTAGTAGTAGTAGTAGTAGTAGTAGTAGTAACTGCCTCATAAAGTAGCCATGAGAATTAAAGGAGATAATGCATGAACCAGTGCTCAGCAAAATGCCTGCTGGACGGTCCATTCTAAACAAATATTCTTGTATGAGGGTCTACTAGGTATTCTCCCTATCTCCCCCCAAGATGTTTCTAGGTGTTCTATACACACACACACACACACACACACACACACACACACACACACACACTGGGGATTGAACTCAGTGGCATTCTAGCTCTGAGCTATACCCCCAGTCCTTTTTTTTTTTTAATTTATATTTTGAAATAGAGTCCGGCTAAGTCACTGAGGCTGGCCTCAAACCTGCAATCCCCCTGTTTTAGCCTCCCAAGTACTGGGATTATCACCACACCTGGCTGAACTAAATGTTCCTGAAGCCCCCTTCCAGCCACCGTGTGCAATGAACTTGAGGCTGGGCTTGCAGGACAGCAATGCCGGAGAGCACTATCTAGAATGATCACTGGCCGATTGCTGGGGTAGTTCTCGCACTCGACTCCTCTGCCTGCACGCCAGTGCTGTTAAGTCCCCCACTACAAAACGCCCTTCTGTGGGTAGGCATTGTGCTCCACTAAAACACAACATACACAGTGAGCTAGTAAGTCAGAATGGGGGGCAGAAAAAGAGCAATCACCACAAGGGTGGGAAGAACGTGGAGAAATAATCCTGAGCACAATCCAGCCAAGGAGAGGAAGGAAGGGATTCAAAGCGGGGCAGAGAGTGGATCTGAGAGGAGCGTCTCCAGGGCCTGGAGCATGGGGCTGGGAGAGACGGCCACAGAAGGGAGATGCAGAGAATTCACTCTATACCCTTCGCTAAGCACTGTGTATGGTATGAAACAAATGAAATAAACATGGCTCTTGTTTCCCGAGTGGGGCAGGGGCTGTGCTCCAATCCAACAGACCATTAGGATTTCAATGAAAGTGGTCAGGTACCACACTCCTAACTAGACATCCCCCATGTGGGTGAAGAGAAAGCACCCCATGAAGGTCCACTAACTAATGTATAAATAGCCTCAAAAATTTACCCATGTCGGCCCTCAAATTAATGAGGCTTGTAAACCTGCTTATCAAGGTAACCTGCCCTTTTCTGCTGATGGAGAAGGAATTCCCAGCTTTACCCACAGGTCCTGCCATTCTGGAAGTGCTCCCGTCGCTCTCCACAGTCACCCATAAGCAGTGACCCCTTCCTGGGTGCAGTGCATGAAGCCACATGCTCCGAGAACGTGGGGCTGTCCCCTCCCGCCTGCCCACCCGCCTGCCTTCCGGTGACGGCTGTTTTGTTTAACTCGGAGCTGGGCTGGGGAGGCTGGAGAGGACGCTGAAGTGTGTTTGTGCCTCAGGAACAAGAGCAGTCTCACTAACAGTCACTGGCTTGGAAAGGATAACACTTAGAAAGAAAGTTAATTACGGGAATTAAACACAGCTTGTTTCTTTTTGAAGTACATTTTTTTCATGCCTCGAGGAGGGGTGATTTACAGACACATTTGTCTCTCTTTAGAGAAAATGAATTCCAGTTGGCGTTCTGGGCAGAAATGAAGAGAAGAAGGAAGGAAACAAAGGGCTTCTCCCTTCTCCCTGGTGTGCACCACAGCCCGCGCAGCGTGCTCTGGTGCACGGCGCCTGGCCCAGGCATCAGGGACCAGGAGCCTGGGTGGGTCCCAGCACATCTGGCTGCTTTCCATGTAAAAGCCAAGGAAACCAAACTCCTCATCACTTCTACACTCTGTTTTCATCTTTTAGATACAACAAATTATTATTATTATTAGTAGTAGTAGTAGTATTAGTATTAGTATTAGTATTATCTGGTGCTGGGGATCGAACCCAGAGGTGCTCTACCACTGAGCTCCACCGTTTGCATTTTTAATTTTGAAACAAGGTCTTGCTAAGTTACTGAGGCTACCCTTGAACCTGCCATCCTCCTGCCTCAGCCTCCCAAGTACAAGGATTGCAGGTCCCCCCATCCCACTACACCTGGCTAACAATTTTTTTTTCTTTTTAGTAATTTTGGCTGCAGATATAGCTCAGTAGTAGAGTGTGTACTCAGCATGCACAAGGCCCTGGGTTTGATCCCTAGTCCTTCACCTCCCCCCAATACACACGATGTCAAAATAATAGACACAAAATAGGGAAGTCGATGCCACACCCCAACAATTAGCGTGCAGAGTATCTACGAACACTTCAGCCCCTGTCTACGCACATTGGGCCATACGCATTGGAGCCATAAGAGATGAATCCAGCTTTTCAACAGGAATGGTAATAACGGGCCTCATGTGTTGGATGCTCAGCACAGCTGATCACTATGCTAAATATCTGCGGAGGATTATATAATTAAATGCTCGCAACAGTGCCATGCAGTAGGTACTCTGATTATCTCCAGACTCCCTCACACCAAAATCAGAGCTCTGCGCAGCTGCTCCAGACCCTGCGAGCGCCAGGCTTCCCTCGCTCATGGCACAGAAACGGGAAGCGTGTTGGACTGGAAGGTGGAAGACCACTTCTGAGTTCAGGCATTTATTCTTCCAGGATGATCCTATGAATTGAGCGGCATTAGACTCAGGAAATCAAGGGCCACATGCTAGCTCTCATATGCACAAAGCAAGAGAGAACAAAGGAAAGAAAGGGGACCTCATGGAAATCAGGAAAGAGACCAGTGGGTTAGTGGGAGGGGGTCAGGGGAGAGGAGAGGAGAGAGAAAGGAGACGACCAAATCATGTTAAGTGCATACAGGAAAGTATTACTAGGAATCCCAGGATCATGTACAATTACAACGCACAAATAAAACTTCTAAAAAATTGAGCAACGTTATTTGTTTAGTCTTCCTATCTGTGTGAGGAAGAGTTCAGAAAAGAAAGGGATTTTCTTTCTTGAAAGATCTTTAGCTTTTTGGGGGGTGGGGGGAAGGAGGGAAGGAGTAGAGGGAGGGAGGGTGGGTTGATACTGTATTAAAACTGCAATTATATACAGATGCTATCAGAGTAAGTCTAGGTGACTGCCGTTAAACTTCTAAGAAAGCAAAATATCCCTGGAAGTGATCTAATTTGAAAACCAATCCCTCTGATGGTAAGATGAAAACCAGAGGCCTAGACAGGTTAAAAGACTTTTCCAGAACCATCCAGCAAGTTCCCAGGTCTCCTAATTATTAATCCAGAATTCTTTCCATTTCTCCATTCTGCCTCATGACCTTAAGACAGAAGAGAGACCAAAGGGAGCCAGCTAGACCAGAGAAGTGTGGCATTCTCATATTAATAGGCCTTTGAGGCGACATTATTTAGTGTTGTTCCCTCTAGAAAGAGATGCAAGATAAGTGTCCTCAGACAGAATGGATCCCTGTCATCCTCGGGAGGGCGAGGCTGCCTGCAACTGTCTCCACCCCAGGCCCTGCCTGCCTTCATTCACATCTTCTTTCATCAACCGGAAGGCTCAGGTTCCCTGGAGAATATTCGTCCTGGCAGCAAAGAACGTAAAAGGAAAATCATCCTTTCCCACACACATTTGGAAATTACATGCATAAAACCACCAGGCAGAAATAAAATAGACAAGTCAAATTTTTCATCCAGGACTTGGCAGCTTTGCTGAGCATTCAACATCATGGTTAACAACGTTGCCACATTACTCCCCAGACAAGGAATTACACACTAAACAGATCACTCTTGTGCTGGGGAGGGAGAGCGAGCATTGTCTGGGGTCACTGCCAAATGACAGAAGTGTCACTTCCTGCCCCTCTCCCCACCCTGCCTCTGAAACTGGTTAAACAGGCAAGAACAGCAGGGAATTATTGGTAGAGGTCCTAAATAATCCCAACTGGACAATTGGCTATAGAAAAACCTTAAGAATAGTGTGCAAAACAGTCAAAATATCCTTTCCAAAGGGCTCAGAAAGAGAAGAAAGCAGGCTCAAGAAGAGAGAGTTCCTAGTTCCATTACCTCGCCATTCCCTTGGAAAATGGAGACTATATTTTGTGCTCCATTTTCCTACTAGTAGATGTGCCTGCTGAGCACCTTCCCAGCCCTTCTTCTGGTATCTCGTGGATCTCCCTCTGGAGACCACTCATCTCCCATACACGGGTCTTAAGGCTCAGCGGGTGAGGACCCCAGCCTGACCCTGCTCCTCCCAGGGCACTGGGGTAGACCTCGGGCACCATGCCATCCTTCCAACCACAGTTACCGATTCTCAGATGGGTATGGGATCCAAATACATCACATGAAATTCAAGAATATGGATGGAGTTATTGGGAAAGAAGTTGGGCTGGTAGGATCTGCCTGTACCTGGATGGAGAGGAGGGTGAGGGGTAGCAGGTAGAAAGAAATGAAATGAGAATGAAACCAAAGAAGTTCAAGGTCAAGTGAAGAGCCTGTAGGTCAGCTTTCTTGTTGGCCACAACACTGATGTAGGAATTCTGCACCCATCTGGGGTGTACTGTAGGATTGAGCAACAGTGCCAATGGGAACCACGGTTCTCAATGTGGGCAAAGGAGAAAGGAGGAGAGAGCCCCATGTGGAGAGTTAGAATTGTGCGTATCGCGTGAAGTTTGATTTTCTAGCTCTGCTCACGAAGTCTAGAAGGAATGACTTTCCCAGTTGCAATGTGTACGCTGAGTGCTGGGACTTGGCTTCTAAATAATATCCTCCACTAAAAGGAACCAGGGTTCTTGGAATAAGTGACTGATCCCAGGGTGCATCAGTTAATTTTCGATCACTATAACAAAATCCCACAGTACTGTGACAAAATACCTGAGATACAGCGTATGAGGAGGAAAGGTTTATTTTGGCTCATGGATGTTGGCCTTGCTGCTTTGGGCCTGTGGCGGCACAGTCTATCATGGTGGGAGCACTCTGAGGAGGAGGCCTATTCACCTCATGGTGGCCAGGAAGCAAAAAGGGAGAGAAGAGGAGGGGTCGGCACCCAACAGCCCCCTGAAGGACACAACCCCAATGATTGACATAGCACCTTTTACCTCCTAAAGGTTTCACCACCTCCCAGCAGTGTGCCATGGGCTGGAGACCAAGCCTTTAAGATGAGGCGGTGGAGGATATTCCAGATGCCAAACAGAACACGGGGTTAGGGTAAATAAAGTTCAAGATGCTTCTGGAACATCTATTTATGCCAAAAAGCAAGGAAATGCTCAAAGACTGATGGACCTGTCAAAAGGCATAGGAGCCAGCTTGAAAGGGCTCCCAGTGAACAAAATGAGAACAATATAAGCACTAAAAGCAATAATGAGCCCGGCATGGTGGTGCACACCTGTAACCCCAGTACTTGGGAGGGTGAGACAGGAGGATCGCAGGTTCAAGGCCAGCCTCAGCCACTTAGAGAGATCCTGTTTCAAAATAAAAAGGGCTGGTGGTGTAGCTCAGGAGTAGAATGCCCCTGGGTTCAACTCCCAGTACCAAATAAATAAATAAGTAAGCCGGGCATGGTGGCACATGCTTGTAATTCTAGCATTTGGGAGGCTGAGACCAGAGGATCTGGGTTCTCGGCCAGCCTCAGCTACTTAGTGAGGCCCTCCGCAACTTAGTGAGACCCTGTTTCAAAATAAAGAACAAAAAATAGGACTGGGGGTATAGCTTGGAGGTAGAATGCCCCTGAGTTCAATTCCCAGGACCGCAAAATAAATAAATAAATAAATAGCACAATAAATGCTGACATCAAATAAAAATAACAATGCTTGAGTTCACATTGACACCCTTAAAAGTAAGCAGAAGAGGAGAAGTAGAGAGAAAGATCTTCTGTATAGAATAGCATACGATATATAGAGAAAAATAAATGAGAAAAATCACCATTTAAGCTGGGCATGATGGCGCATGACTGTAATTCCAGTACTTGGGAGGCTGAGACAGGAGGATCACAGTTTCAAGGACAGCCTCAGCAAGTAGTGAGACTCTTACCAACCTAGTGAGACCCTATTTCCAAATAAGAAAAATCAGGCTGGGGGTGTGTAGAATGTCTCTAAGTTCAATTTTCAGTACCACAGGGGGAAAAAAAAAAAAGAAAAGAAAAATCACCACTTTATAATCACCAGTGAGTGCAATAAGTTTGAGACAGAGATGGATGCTAAAACAATTGGGAGACAGATACGGAGGTCCAGATATTCACATGACCCTGGATTATTTGTAAATTACAAGGAGGAGCACATGTGTTCCCGATGGTGAGACATCAGCTTGACCAGGTGAGCAAATTCAGCATCACCATAAGAGACAAACTGGCATCCTGAGCCTCCTGACGGGGGCCACTGGACGCCCACAGCGTTGTCACGGCATGTTTGCACTGAATCTAAGCCCAGAGGAGAGAATCGGACAAATCCAGAATGAATCTGAGGCACTCTGCAAGTGCCTACACTGGTCTCAACCCCTCAAAACCATCCTGAGTGACAACAACAAAAGGCAGAAGACTGAGTCACGGCGACCCACCGTCCTCCTCCTCATATAAGAACCTTTATTGAGCCCTGGCTTAAAAAAAAAAAAAAAAAGTTATGGAGAATATTTGGGGGATAGTCAGAGAATTCTGACTATGGGCTGACTCAATGCTAATATATATAATGCATATATGCACACATTTTGAAGTGATACACAACTGTCACAATATAGTTCAGTCCTGATGATGATGTCTCGAGAACACAAGAGAACATGACTTCAACTTACCTCCCCAGTGGCATAAAAGTCATTCTTTTGGTACTCAGGAAACAACTGGAAAAACTGAATGAGTGCACTGCCAAAAGAAGAACAAAAGGGCATCAGAAGAATGAGCCGGCATCATTTCATGCTATGCTACCGAAGGAAACCCTTTGGTGACAGGTTTCCTATTTGAAATCAGACACCATTCTGCTTGCAAGCTCCTGTAGGGCAATGGAAAAATAAGGTCTCAAATACTATAACATTGCATTCCAGGTGGGTGGTTAGACAATTCATATGGGCTTGCTTTGTGATACTAAGAAGTTTAGGCAATGGACATCGACACTCTGGGCAGATTTCCAAATCTCTGGGTTACCACTTGGAACATTTAGCTGTTGGGGGGACCTTTAGCAAATGTGGCAGCCTTTCCCCCTATTATTTAGCAACTCTTCCACAAACCATAGACTTCATTAACCCAGGTTAATGGGAATCTTAGCTACTTACCATCCTCCAGCATGCAGGACCCTAAGGATTTCTAAGGGAGCTCTCAGAATTTCAGGGTTTTAACACCCAAAGAAGAGAAAAAGCTGCAACATGACTATAACTTAAAAGAAAAACCAGCAAATGACCACAGGTAGTGAAGTCAATGTATAGTGGCCTCCCGGCTCACAAGAAGAAAAATCACAATTGCTAAAGAATGCCAAGAGCTGTTGTCAGTGAACTATGTAGAAATAGTTAAGTACACTCAAGGGATTATTTCAAAATAAGCAAGAAAACAAGGGACTTTGGAATGATTCTTTACTTGGCCCAAATCTTCCCACACAGGAAACAAAAAATTGAGTATCTATGAAGGTTGTGACCCTGATTTCCCTGTGTGAGAAGCTGGAGGGTTTTCTGTCCCAGTTTCCTGCTGAAGGTCTAAAAACCATCAGCCCCCCAGACAAGATGAAAGTCCAGGAGGTTCTAAGAACCTGAGAGAGAGAGAGAGAGAGTTAGTTAGTTCAAGGTTTACAGAGACAAAATTGGATCATTACAACCACCGTGATCCTGGCTGTACTTAATTTTCAAAGGCCCTATAAAAATTCACGATGAGCCACAACTATGGAGTTTCAGTGTGTCTCTCTATTCATCCTTTACAGCGGCCTCTGTAGCGACTCAATCTGGAAAGCTGCATTTTTAGAGCTTCCACGGTAGTTCTGGCAATAAACTGGCTTTAGAGCAGAGATAAAAATAGGAGCTCATCCTCCACCCTTCCCTCTCCAACCTTCAGGCAAAAAAAGACTTCCCTTTCTCTCTTCCTGCCTATTGAATGGCAAGAGATCATTTAATAGGGTGCATCTCAATTAAGCCTCATGCTTTAGTTTAAAGCTTATTTCCTTGTGGTATTTGATGAAGAGTCATTGAGTGGCAAGATTTAGCAAGCAAAAATATAAGATGTCCAATTCAATTTGAAATTCAGAGAAAGAGCAATGCTTTTGTATGTGTGCCCAAGTATCGCCTAAATCACAGATACACTAAAAATTAGTTATTGTTTATCTGAAACTCAAATATAACTAGGCATTCGGTGTTTCATCTGGCAATGTAAGTGAAGGAGCCAATGTTCCTAGTTATTTCTGGCTTGAAGAATGACAGGATTCCCTGGCTGAAATTTTCAAAGCAAGAAACCACTTGAGGAAATTATCAAAGAGTAAATTTCACAGTTAAATTTTTTGATTGAATATTTTTAGAGATGCCCTTGATAGGTATTTTGCCTGCCTGCCTGCCTGCCTGCCTTCCTTCCTTCCTTCCTTCCTTCCTTCCTTCCTTCCTTCCCTCCCTCCCTCCCTCCCTCCCTTCCTTCCTTCCTTCCTTCCTTCCTGTATTGGGGATAGAATCCAGGCAGGTTCTACCTCCAAGCTACACACCAAGTCCTTTTTATTTTGAAACAGGGTCTTGCTAAGTTGCCGAGGATGTCTTCAAAACTGAAATCTTTCCCTCTCAGCCTCCCAAGTACTGGGATGACAGGTGTGCACCACTACGTCCAGCTGATAGGTCTTTTTCACATGGGAGTAAAAACTGAAAAAGGTAAATTTAATCATAAGCTAAATTCACATATACCATTTGCTCATTTACCTATATTTTAGTCACAGACCATTTTTACTACCTGCTGAGGGTCTCTTTAAAACAGAATCTAGAATCATGTCTGTATAAAATTTCAAATGTATAGGCAGCATTGCTAAAATATATACAATTACTGTATATAAATACAAGTGTGTGTGTGTGTGTGTGTGTGTGTGTGTGTGTGTGTACTTGTGTTCCATGTATTTATTCAGGTAGAAAAGTTACATTGCATGGGAAATATGTCTTCCAGATGATTCCATTTCACAGTTGTATTTGTCTAACAGAATTTTACTTAAAGGCTACCTGCTGGTAGAAAAATACAGTAAAGGACAATAAGGAGACACAGATTGCAAGAATGACTAGGAGAAAATTATTCAGGAGATAATGTTTTTTTGCAAAGAGACGCTGGTGGATGCCGAGGGAGAAGGTGGATGGAAATGACCCAAAGACCCTGCTGGAATTGGTCAGTGCTTGTGGAGCGAGAGGCATAATAAACACAAATGGTATTCAGGAAGATCGAGGTTCCCATGCTCCAGGCAGGAACACACCAAGTAAAGCAAGCAGGAGTAGCTACAGCCCCTGAGAGTGGATGGAAACAAGCCCAGGAATAAGAATCTTGGCGGTTCTGTTGCGTGGGAGAAGATGCAAGGGGCCTCCTCCCATTGCTTCATATCCGGGGTGACTGCGCCAGGGACCCCCCCACCCTGCAGGGATCCTATAGTGTCATACATGAAGCCGACTTCCTACAATCCTGGAAGGTTTTGGCCAATCACAGTGTTTCCCACTAGAAACCAACATGGCGGACACAACAACAGCAGCGCCCCCATTTGGTGGCCAAGCAGATGACTTCAGCTGCACCCCTGGACTCTGCCCTTTAGGAGAGCAGCAGCTCGGTGCTGTTTACCCTGCTGTGCCAGCACCCCTGCCTGCCTCATGGTGTGTCTCTGTTAACAGACAGAGGCAAACCTAAGTGAGTAAATGTATTATGTTTTAGTCATTTTTCCCCCAAGCCAGAGAGGCACTGTGGCTGAATAGCACATTAGAGGGAGTGGACATAGCATCTTGTGGGTGAAAAAGCTTTATTTCCAAATACGAAGAAAAACAACATGAATGTGAATGTAAGTGCCCTTTGGGAAGAGATTCCTTCCAGACAGACACTAGTAATAAAAAAATTAAAAAGGAGTGGGCTTTTCAGAAAAAGAAAAGAAAAAGGAGAAGGAGAAGGAACAGGAAAAGGAGGAGGAAGAACAGAAGGAGAAGAACAGGAGGAGGAAGAGGAGGAGGAGGAGGAGGAGGAAAAGAAAAGATGGCTTTCAAGGGAGAGGCAGAAAGGTCTACCCTTTAAACCTGCAGTAGCCCATTTCCAGGTTTCAAAGTCACCTTCGTATTCCAAACTCCCATCTGGAGAGCTGGAGAGAAGAATGCAGTCACCAGAGGAATCAAATAGTGTAAACTAGAAAGGAAACAGCTGAAATCAGTTTTCTGCACTACCCTTGATTAGCTATTTTCCAGTTCTGAGAGCCTGAAGCAAAAAGAACTAAAACAGCTATAAACAATGGATGCTTTGAAATAGGTTCCCTTTACATGTTGTGCAAGAGGAGACGGACCACATGCCAACCGTAAACATCCACACGGAGGGTCAACTGGACGCATCTCTCAAGGAGGGGGAAGGGGCTGTTGCAGCCAATGCTCTGTCTTCCAGGGGACTGATGTATTTCTTTAATTCTGAACCTCAGCCCCCGGGGCATTTGCTAGTTAAACAACTGAGCTTGTCTGGATTTGAGCCAGGGTCGGGTTGGAGTGGGGGGTGGGGGATGGAGGGTAAGGAGTAGCTTTCCTATTTGAAGAATGAGAGGCAGGACTGTGGAAGCTTCGAGGACAGCCATCAAGGTGGTGTCTAAAGGGGGAAGAGAGGTGCTGGAGCTGGGGGGAGGTAATCGGGTTCTTTTTTTTTGGGGGGGGGGGATAAGTCCTTTTTAAGGATTGACTAATGTGTTCCCAGGATCTGCTGCACATGGGAGCAGAGGTGTGGGGACCTTAAGCATCTCCTGCCCTGGAAACAAGGGAGAGTTACAATTATAAGATGTGGGAAATGAAAGTGAAAAAGGCAGGCTTCTCTGGGTAGCAGAGAGAAAGAGAAAAGTCCCTGGAGAAAAAGGCTTGGAAATTCCTTTTTCCTCTCTCCCCTAGCCATCTGCCTTGGGGAGAAAGAAGAGTACGCTGGGAAGCTTTTGTCAGATCAGAAAACTGATTCTGGTCAGTCGCGCTTTCACTTTGGGGATTGGTTGGGCTTGTTCACCAGGCGGGTGGGTCGTGGGGTTCTTTTAATAGATTATCATGATGCAACTAGTGGTACCCTAGTGACCTGAGAGGATTCAGGATTTGAACCCCAGTAACAATTTATAGACTGCAAAACGCTGGCCAAATAAGAAAGGTCACATACTTTTTAAAAAGAGTATTAAAAATAGCTATAATGGATATAAGAAAAAGGAAGAAATTTTATGTACACTATTTTGAATTCCTCCTCCTCCTCTTTCTCCTCCTCCTCCTCTTTCTCTTCTTCTTCTTCTTCTTCTTCTTCTTCTTCTTCTTCTTCTCTTTTTTTGGTACTGGAAATTGAACCCAGGAATGTTCTACCACTGAATCACACCCTAACCCTTTTTGTTTTGTTTTGCTTTTTAGTTTGACAGGTAATCTTTTAATGAGAACTCTAAAAGAACAAAAACATTTTTGTTTTGCAAACTGCTCTTTTTTAAACAAATGATTTGTTCTTGATTACGAATATTGTGTATGCTGATGCCTTCAGCAAAACCAATAAATACAAGAACAAGTTTTAAAGATGTGATTTGTCCCAGAAATTTTAGAAAAAGGAGCCTGCATATTTTTTTTTCAGTATTTATATAAATCTGAATTTACTCTCTAACCTTTCAAAGAGTATGACTCAACTGGAAAAGAAGGAGAGTAAGAGTGAGAGGAGAAAGAGACCACCTTATTGCTGCTTTAAATGGCTTTTGATTATTTTTTATTTTGAAACAGGGTCTTGCTAAGTTGCTGAGGCTGATCTTGAACCTGCGATCCTCCTGTCTCAGCCTCCCAAATACTGGGATTACAGGTGTGCACCACTGCACCCTGTTTCTTCTTCTATTTATTAACAACAACAACAACACTTTGTAAGATCAAAGACAAAGGGAGGGCTGGCTAACAAGCTAAGCTTTTAGCTTAGAAAAATCATGAAGGAGACACAAGAGCATCAGAAATTATCCCTGAAGATCACAAAAGGAGAGACCCCAGAACAGAAGGCGAGCAAATATCTGAGAGGATGTTCCCTGACAAATGCAAAATTAAATACAATCTTAAAAAACAAAAACTTCTAAGGCCAGATGGTTGAAAGTTTAAAAAAAAAATCTTGAGTTAAAAATTCTGTTCTCTCTGTCTCTATTGTCTCTTAAAGGATGTGTGTGTGTGTGTGTGTGTGTGTGTGTGTGTGTGTGTGTGTGTTTTGTGATACTGGGGACGGAATCCAGGGGCTCTCTATCACTGAGCTACATTCCTAGCCCCCTTCATTTTTCTTTTCTGACAGAGTCTCACTATGTTTCCCCAGCTGGCCTTAAATTTGTGATCCTCCTGTCTCAATCTCCCAAGTACTAGTATTGCAGGTGTGTATCACTGCATCTGGATTAAAGGATCTACCGATCAATCAATCGATCATCTTTTATCAAATTACAATTATGCCTTAAGATCTTCGCTCTTCTAGTTACTTTTTTCTGCTGGTCACTTATAATTATCACTAATAAGGTAACAAAGAAAAAAGAGATGTGTGTGTGTGTGTGTGTGTGTGTGTGTGTGTGTGTGTGTGTGCGCGCTTCTCATGTAGAAATATCTACAAAAATCTTTCAAAAATTGGGCAATAAGAACTAATCAATCGTAATTCTACCACTGGAAGAATTCTCTTATTGAGATAGAAAAATGTCTGCTCTGAAGATATCAAGAGAGAGCCAGAGTGTTTTGTTTTGTAGTACTGGGGATTGAACCAGGGATCTTCTTACCTCTGAGTTACACTCCTAGCCCGATTTTATTTTTAATTTTGAAACAGGGTCTTGCTAAGTTACTGAGGGTCTTGGTGAGTTGCTGAGGCTGGTCTTGAACCTGGCATCCTCCTGTTTCAGCCTCCCAAGTACTGGGATTTCAGGTGCGCGCTGCCATCCCTGGCTCAGAGCATCTTACCTGTACAAATTTTGTGCCACGTCATCCTCGTTGACAGCATATCCCCGGTTATCCTTAGTAAAACTGAAGCCTGTGCCCACCTGGAGGGGAAACACATTTGCAGGTATAAGCACAAAGACATGGGCACGTTGGAGGCCTTCAGCTAAAAGCCACACTGGAAGGCAATGCCGCTTGTTCAAAGCCCGGGCCTCTGACTTCAGACTGATGCCATCAGCTCCTGTGACTAGCCAGCCTCACAGGAGAATGCTGAGTTTCATCTGCTCCCCACCCTGGAGCCCAGCTCAAACACCAGCACAAAACTTTGCCTATGGTGGGTGGCTGCTGAGCTGTCCTGCTTCCTCAGTGGGGACCGGCCAGATAGATGTTCACTTAAGAACATCTTAAGGAAGAATTCATCTTTCCTGTCTTCCCTCTGGAACCTGCTCTGCCCTGCCCAGAAGGAACTCTCTAGGTTGGAAATTAAAAAACAAAAAGCTGTGTTTTTCTTCTTTTCTTTATTTGTGAGACATATCACCATTACTCCATTTCATCTTCAGTAGGAAAGGAGTTTTAAAATAATTAAGACCAAATCTAAACAAATATGGCCTTATACCTCAAAGTTCACAACTAAGCTATAAATACAAAAGAGAAGCTATAATGATTCTGTGTCAATCATTTGTATAAAGACTGCACTCTCTGCTAGCTATAAAGAGTTTTTTACTTTTCTCACCAAACACCCAAGAAAACACAGCACTTAATTCACCTTCTATTTAAATATGTAATCACAGACTAAGGAAAAGGATGCTTGGCAAAAAAAAAGGAGGCAAGGTAAGCATATCAACTTTCTTTTTTCTTCCTATTTGTTTTCTGTTTGAACCAGGTACAAAGTGAGCAAGTTAGAGTTTTTAGTAAGGGGTAAAGATACTCTGAACCCACAGAGACAAACCCTGAGTCACTCTCCTGTTTTTGTGCTTTATTGAAACCAATTTCAGAAAAACTTCCCAAGTGGAATATCACTTTTTGTCCCCACATGAAGCATACTTGTTGGGGTTAAAAATGAGGAAAGCAGAGAAGGGAACGAGGAAAAGCCTCAAAGTAGGATATGACGAAACATGATTAACAGAGAAACTAAATTTCATAACGGTTTTCATTTACAGATTAAGTGTGTGTGTGTGTGTGTGTGTGTGTGTGTGTGTGTGTGTGTGTGTGTGTCTGGGGATTGAACCCAGGGGCATTGTAACTCAGAGCTACAGCCCTAGCGCCTCCTCCCACTTTTTTTTAAACAAGTGCTCTCTAAGTTGCCCAGTCTGGCTTCTAACCTGCAGTCCTCCTGTTTCGGCCTCACAGGTGTGCACCACAATACCTAGCTAAATTCCATTTTAAAAAGGAAAACATATCTGTAATTTTAAAAATGCATCGTGTAACAATGGTGTTACGTCCTGAGAAATGTGTCCTTAGATGACTCCTCTGTGGGACTGTCACAAGCCTCGGTACAGCCTACTACTTACGTAG
Organism: Graphiurus murinus; assembly: GCA_004027655.1. Lineage (NCBI taxonomy): Eukaryota > Metazoa > Chordata > Mammalia > Rodentia > Gliridae > Graphiurus > Graphiurus murinus. The sequence goes on along the minus strand of PVLC010023816.1, from coordinate 3,293 downwards.
ACTACGTGGTCTGTGTGCACATGCATGTGTGTGTATAGTGCCGCCCCTATAATTTATTCATTTATACGTGCAATAGTTCCTTGCTCTGGGGTTTCAAATCTAGAACATGTTACTTTACTGAGTACCACAGACAATTATAACACAATGGTAAGTACTGCTGTGTCTAAACATCTAAACATTGGAACGATACAGTAAAAATACAGGCTCTTTCAGCTCCATCAGAATCTGATGAGAGATGTGGTCCACTGTTGACTGAAAGGCGATGAGGCACAGGACTGTGCTTCATATGAAAACAAAACGAAACACAAACAAGAGAGGCCAGCACAGAGACGCCTCACAGAGACAGAGAGACAGCTCCTGGGGCATACTCACCGGGTTATCCACGTAAAGCATGGACAGCGTGGTGGTCCAAGGGAAATCTCTGGCATGAACTATTAAGACAGAGAAAGGGTCTGAGACTGAGTCATTAACAGAACGTTTGTGTAAGACTTCGCACTGTCCAGGAGCCCAGTGAATGCACACACACACACACACACACACACTCACACACTCACTCAGTCATCTGGTACTGCTTTGCACTGTCACCACCGTGGGGACCAGGCACCAGCACCCTGACCTCTGGTCTTTTACTTTTTCCAACCCAGAGGGTTTCTGGATCTAAGATAAAGCTTGAAAACAGAACCCGGGGGAACTGGTTCATGAAGAAACACATACGGACCCCCTATGGGTTAACCCCATCTGCCCAGCGCTGTAAATCATCCTCATGTCCAATCCTCTTGAATTCTCGTCCACCACCCAAGGCTGAAGAGAACAACCACCTCAACAGGCACATAAGCTTTCATAATGAGTCACAACTCGGTTTACACTCTGAATTCTGACCCAGGAAAAGTAAACCATCTCCCCGAAGGTAAGACGATGAAGTGGAGAAAAGCCCAGGGCCCAGGCAGATGTGGCTCTTTCTCCATTCCTCCCCCCACCCACAGCACCCTGCTTCCAAGGTCCCAGAGCACTTCAGCAACCAAGCCAGAAAGTGTTCAGTTCGTGTGAATAATTAGGGTTCGAATTCCTCCCAGCAGACCCATGCAAAAGAGCTCTCCCAAACAGTAATAAATACCAACTGCTTTTGTAAGCCAAGAATGCTGGAGTCAGCAGCAGACTTGGAGAAAAGAGCTGAGAACCTTTCACCCAAATTTCAAGGGCGAAAGTAGGCCAGTCCAGACCCTCACCCCAGCGCCTCCTCCTCCTTGGGAAGCCACTGCCAGAATGCTGTGTTGGAGCATATGGAGCTGCCAAACTCTCCCTTGTGGTTTGGTGTTTACTCTAAATGAGTTTGGGATCGGCTAGAAAGTCCCAGTGAAGATGGCTCTAGAGGAAATAGGGTTGGAGCAACACTCACCAGTCATTTCACTGGTGACGACATACGGTCCATGTTCCACAAAGAGTCCAAACATGGAGGAGCCTCCTGGCCCACCCTGGAGCCAGAGGACGACGGGAGCGCTCTCTGGCTCGATCTAGGAGGAAAAGAGCAGCCCGTGACCACACAGAACAAGCCCCAGGGCTTCAGGATATGCCCGCGTCAACTCACCCAAGCCTCTTCACCTTCCATACCTGACTCTACCGCGTAACGACTCCCAAGACCCCAGCGACCGTGCCCCATGGTAAACAGAGTACTAGGCATTCATCGCTGGTCGGTGTGAGTTGGTATTTGCCATGTCTGCTGGCATCTTCTTGTTATGCAGTTAAATCTTTTCTTACCAATAGACAGAAAACCTCTCGAATATAAGAGCTTTGCTTGTGTCTGCCACTAAACACCTTGCATGCGGCCTGGGGAATGGGTCTATGTTATTTTTTTAAGGCTGTTTAAACTCCTCATTGTTTTGGAGGTTATAATTTCATGGGGAATACAGACGAGAAGGAATAGAAAAAAATAAATGCAATGACTAAAGAGCTCAGAAAAAAAAAAAAAAAGGTGAGAGAAATGGAAGGAAAATTCTCTGGAAAGAAAAGAACTGGGAGCGGTGGGCAGCATGGCTCCCCGGTGCGTCCTCTAGAGCTTTCTGAGAGAAGCAGAGCCTCTCTGGGGCTCGGCTCAGGGCCCGACAGGAGTCCTCATCTGAGGTCCTGGCTTTCACTGTTCATCCCAGGAGGCAACAGATCCTGCACCCGCCTCTCCCGCCCGGCACACAGACAAATGTGCTGCCTCTGCTGGAGGCCGTGGAAGGAGGCCAGACTAACTCCAGGGAGGCCGACTGGGATGCCACCTCCGAGGACCTGGAGGAGAGCTAACGGGACGGAGTTTCAGCTGTGACAACAGCACACAGAGGGCTTCTCTTCTCCAGGCCCTAGAGTCTGACTCAGGCTCCCTCTGCACCTCTGGGGAGGGCCCAGGCCCGGGCTGAAACACATTGCTGGTGGTGAAGAGCCTTCCCAGGAGGCCCTCCGGGGCCCACCCCCCAGCACGAGGGGAGGAAGTGACATCACCGAAGCCCTTGGACAATGCCTAACGAACCATAAAAGCATAATAAACTAGCAAATGATTCTTATGATGAAGGAAACAAGTAGAAATGGTAGAAGCCCAGAGCCAGCCGAAGACCTCAGACCCACAGGCTGGAGCTGCAGGAGACAGCAGTTTAATTAAGCTCCCATCCCATCTCAAAACAGATTGGATTCAAACCAAGTCACCTAAGCTCTCTGGACCCCAATTTCCCCACCTGTAAAATGGGAGTCAGTGACAGTGTCGACATTGGATGTACGGTTATTGAGAAGATTAAGTTACTTTTCACGAAGCCCAGAAATTGGAATGTAGTATGTGTTCTACAAACACGAGCTATTGTTATAATAGGTAAGTACTAGGAATTTATGGATGGTCTGAATGCAAACCATCTGTAAGTGGGAGAACAGGTAAGAGGGCGTAGGCTGGGTTTTCCCTGCTCCTTTGGCGCATCATACCTCGCCAGTGTTGTACCCGTTAGTCCTCCTACTTGAGGGTTCAAAGATCCCCGAGCAAGTCAAGTGAACAAAGGTCTCAGTAAGTTGAAGCAAGAAAAAGTAAGATGAAAGGCAGCCTTTGAAAACTGCTGTGGGAAGCCGGGCGTGGTGGCGCACGCTTGTAATCCCAGCATTCGGGAGGCTGAGACCGGAGGATCCGGGTTCGCGGCCAACCTCAGCTACCTAGTGAGGCACTCCGCAACTTAGTGAGACTTGGTTTCAAAATAAAGAATAAAAAATAGGACTGGGGGTGTAGCTCGGAGGTAGAATGCCCCTGAGTTCAATCCCCAGTACTGCAAAAAAAA
>PVLC010023815.1:0-24708 GCA_004027655.1 Graphiurus murinus | reverse complement strand
GCCAAGAAAGCAAATAACCCAATCAAAAAATGGGCAAAGGATCTAAATAGACACTTCACAAAAGAAGAAATACAAATGGCCAATAAATGTATGAGGAAATGTTCCACATCATTGGCAATCAGAGAGATGCAAATCAAAACTACCTTGAGATTTCACCTAACCCCAATCAGAATGGCAATCATCAAAAGCACAAACAACAACAAATACTGGCGAGGGTGTGGAGAAGTGGGAACCCTAATACATTGTTGATGGGATTGCAAACTAGTGCAACCACTTTGGAAAACAGTATAGAGGATCCTCAGATGAATGGGAATAAACCTACCTTATGACCCAGCAATACCACTTCTGGGTATCTACCCAAAAGAATGGAAACCAAACTATCAGACCAATGCATGTGTATCTATGTTTATAGCTGCACAATTCCCAATAGCCAAACTATGGAAGCAGCCAAGATGTCCATCGACAGATGAATGGATTACAAAACTATGGGATATGTACACAATGGAATTTTACTCAGCCATAAAGAAGAACAAAATCATGTTCTTTGCAGGGAAATGGATGCAACTGGAAAACATTATGTTAAGTGAAATTAGCCAGTCACAAAGAGTAAAGAAGCATATGTTCTCTCTAATATGCGGATGTTAGGGAGAAGATGGGGCATAAGAGGGTCTCCAGATGAAAAAGTAGAGACCCTCGATAAACAATGAAGGTGATTTAACCAAAGGGGATGGACGGGGCGGGGGGGGCATCCTAAGGCACATGATGTACTTACACAATTATATCAAGGTCACTCACTGAACTGAACTTGAGAGGGAGGGAGGGCGAGGGAGTGGGGTGGGAATTGGGGAAAGGGTCAGATGAGAAATGTGTGCACATTTGTCTCTATCAATTCGTACCTAACAAAGATGTATACATACAAAGCATGAATTATTACAATAAAAAAAAGAAAGAGTCAAGGCAGTCATTAATATTTCAAATTATTGAGCAATCCATTCAATTATTTAATGACTTTAGTGACTGAAACTGTAGACAGTAGAAGAGTAGATAAGGGTAGTTGTGGCCTCGACATCCAGTTTAGGCCCGACATAAATTGCTTGAAACCCAGGGGTCACCTTTGGCCTGGCTAAAACTTCCCTTCCTTGTGTATTGTTTGTAATAAGCTCATGTATACCTCATTCCACTGATCTCAAATTCATCACATCCCATATGATAAAAACCTAATGGTCATCACAAAAATCAATAAACAAGTTCCTGTCTTCACATCTTTTCTTTAATGTAGCTAGCCCATACTCCTTTTGGGGAAAGTTTAAGTGATAATGCCCATAGACCTTAACAGAGGCAAAGTCTCACAGGTCTCTCTCTCTGTCCACCCGCTGCTGAACTCCTCCATGCTCCCAGATGTCCCATTAGCTGTCCCATTAGCTGCCTGTTGGCTCCTCTAACCTCTCTGGGATCAGTGAGTGATAAAGTTCTGTTTCCTATGTTTTGTTCACACCTCCCCATGGTGTCTCAGCTGACCACATTGGCACCTGACTCCTCCTCCCCAGGGCTCTCCTGGAGAGTGGCTATCTTGGTGTGTGGCCATTATCAAGACATATCTCAAGACCGAATTAGAATAGAATAGAAATCACAATAGAAATCTAACAATAGAAATCACAACAATTGGCCAATGAGCAACCACAACCTGAGGCATAACTGAATGCCTGTAGACTGTTCTCTGCTTGCATACAGGTCTCTCAACTGACTGGACTCATGGGAAGGCTCCTACACTAACTAGTGTGACTCTGCCCTGTGCTGCTTCCAAAACTCCCTGCCCTAAACTGGGTGGGTCCTAGAAAGTCCCAGAGCTCCCTGAGACCACCCATTGCCAGCCTCGACAGGGCAAAGAGGGGCAACCAGGATGCTCAACCATCGAGTTCCCAAATAGGAACTGTTGACCAGAGTGACACTGATGGTATTCCAAAGGCTGGGCCAGTGGCTTGATCCTGAGCAGCAGAGCAGGTAACCCGTACCGGAGACACTGGGCCAGTAAGAGGCTTAGAAGGTGCAAGAGGGACCCTCGAACTCTAACTAGAGTTGGTCTCAGGAGGTCACTAGATTTACCAGTCTGACAAGAGGGGTACCCACTTCACCGGGAAACAATAAGACTCTGTCAAGAGTGCCACCAGGGTCCTGTCCCTATTTTGCTGTCTTCTCTTGTCTATTTTGCTCTTTGTTCCAGCCCTAAAGAGATCAGTTGGGACACCCCAGAGAGGGAAGGAATACCTACGAATGGGCCAATGGGAACCATCCTGAAGGCTGCTTCTCATAGTGGGGCCACACAACCACCTGGAGCCTGGCAAGAAAGCACCCAAAAAGAGGGGATAGGCTTTTTAGCCACTTAAAGATAGACATTCAAATGATCTCACTTCAAAAGGGAGGTGGGGGAGGAGTGATCATCTTGTAGGGCCTAGGCACACGGGTGCTTCTCTCTTTCCACCTGCTGGTTGTGTGTGTGTGTCCTGGACGCCCCCTTCCCATTGGCCCTGCAGGTCTGCTGCCCCTTCTCTCTGGGATCTATAAGTGACACATGCTTCTATTATTTCAGGTGTTTTGTTAGGTCATTCTATCATCTATGTCTCCTCTGTCTTATCCACTCAATATGCCTAAACCTAAATTTTCTCCCAGTTGGGATTTTCCAAGAGAGTGGTCATCTTGTTGGGGTGAATCCTCAGCTCAGGAACTCAGGATCTGCAGGGTCCTTGGCTAACATGATGGAAAAGAATTTCAGCACGAGCCAGTCAGAGACATGGACAGAGGTTTATTTGGGGGGAAAGGGAAAAAGGAGGAAATACACATTCAAGAGAGAATGCGGGCCACCTCAAGATGAGGAAGGACATTTTTGGGAGTTCAGGGCTGTCTTCTTATAGGGGACTTTCGTGAGGGGTGGGCTCAAGGAAGTGTGTGAGGATGATCTCAGTCCGGTAGTCCCCTAGGCGGTTTATGGTGGTCGAGTAGTCCAGTCGGCTCTAGGGTGGATGATCTCAGTCCAGTAGTCCCGAGGCGCTTCCTGTTGGTCTGGTGGTCTGGTCAACCTTAGGGTCCTTAGATTGATTGGGGTCCTCATTAGCTGATTGACAGATAAGCTGGAGAGTGTCCTAAATTGTAGGTTTTTCAAAATATCATACCTGTCTTGCTATCAATGTACAGGGCAATTATACTTCCTTTTAGTTAACTCTAGATCTACAGATTTCCCAGGAATTTGGGAGAGTCAGGCCTGGGAAAGAGAACCGGTTTGTGGAGTAGAGGCTGAAGCACTTCAGTCCCAGGTTTTTTATTATATTTTACTTTCCCTTCCTGTCTGTCTCCTTTCTACCTACTTATTTCTTCTACCCTACATCAGTCTTAGTAAACTGGACACTGGTCAAACAAGCCACAATGCTGTCTGCTGGTGACAAGTTTCCTGTGAGAGGGACAAATGGTCACAGGGGCAGACTTTTAGACCTAAAATCATTCATCGGGATAAAGAAGTATCCTATGAAAGTCATTCTGTACACATTCATGACCAAATCCACTAGAGCCCTGCCAAAGCACAGCTATAATGTTTAACCACTTTTCCAAGAGACCTCAACTCAGAAAAAAACACAACAGCAATACACCCTTAAGAAAGGGTATGGAGCAGGGCAACGGGGAGTGAGGGTTGAGAGGGGAGGCTAAGGAAGAGAGAAAAGTTTAGGGAGCTAGGCCTGCCCTTGGGCATACCCCCAGGATGGCCTAGCTGGTCAGGCAGTATGCATGCTGCCTGCTCCTCCCCCAACCCTCCACTCTCATGGTGTTTACACAGTCATTAATTATGTCCTTCATAAATGACCTTCCTTATTCACTCATGCATTCCATCATAGGGCACTTGCGGCTTTGGGAAAATGGATCCAAAGCCTGGCTTGTCATTTTTGTTCCAACTCCTAACTGATAAATAACCCACCAATCAATAGGTAAACAAAGGTTTCACTCCTTCACTCTGTCATTAGGCCTCTTCAGACCCCCTGCTGAGGGAAAGCATGTCATTGGAAGGATTGTGAGGGTTGGAATTCGACAAAAACATCTTCTGGTTTAGCTGACGAGGATGCATCATCTTGGGACCTGGACATGGGTAACCTCTACACCCACAGTTTTGGAGAAGCATTGAGCATTGGTGTGACATGAGGTAAAGAGAAGTAACTAACTGCAAACCATCCTAAAAGTCCACATGACTGTCACCCCTAGCCCATCATTCCAGCTTGGGTTCTTAGTGTTTCTCAAACCAGATAACTGATACCTGCTTCAGCCTTGTTGCTTGCCATTTTCTCTTCCTGGGCATGATTTCACCAGGTGTGTGCATGGCTTGCTCTCATTTCATGGAGGTCCTTGTTCTAATATTGGTTCTTCAAAGAGTCCTACCCTGACCATCCTACTTAACACAGCCCGTAATTTCCCCACCCTGATCACTCTATTACCACATCGCAATATATTCTGATACACCTGAGCCTGGCTGATGTGTTAATTTTTTACTGCCTATTTGTTTATTTTCTGGGTTCCCCTTGTGAAAGTTAGCTGCAAAAAGGCAGGAAATTTATGCAGGGCCCTTCCCCAGAACACTGAGGAGGTGCTTCAGAAAGATTTCTTGAATTGATTTATATCATATATCTGCTTGCTTTTCATTTGTGCTTGTTTATCAGGTGATGTATGTTGTATGTGCAGAAGTTCCGATGATGTGACTTGCAAGTTGAATTGTGACTTACGAATTTGGACCTTAAGAACGGACACCACGGAAATTGGTCCTCTATTTCAAAACTACACAAGGGGATGGACATGTATTAATTTCCTTAGTCTGCCACAGCAAATGTACCACAAAGTAGGTAGCTTAAATCATGAGAAATTTTTCCTCTCATGGTTTTGAGGCTACTTTCTCTCTGGGACTCTAGAGGGGGGCTGTTCTCCGCCTCTTCCAGCTTCTAACTGGAATCTCTGCCTCCATTCTCATCTCAGTTTCTCCTCTATGCCTGTGTGGGTTTTTTTTTTCCCCATAAGGACACTTGGGATTTAGGGCCCACCTGCACAATACAGGAGGGTCACCTCATCTTGGTATTCTATTTTTTTTTTTCAGTAATGGGGATTGAACTCAGGGGCATTCTACCTCCGAGCTATACCCCCAGCCCTATTTTTTATTCTTTATTTTGAAACAGGGTCTCACTAAGTTGCAGAGTGCCTCACTAGGTAGCTGAGGTTGGCAGCAAACCTAGATCCTCCAGTCTTAGCCTCCCAAATGCTGGGATTACAAGCATGCGCCACCACACTTGGCTGGTATTCTAAATTTGATTACATCTACAAAGCTGCAAAAAGTTCCCCCCATGGAATAGAGTTATGTTCTTCTAGGTTCTGGGGATTAAAACATGGACATAGCTTTTTAGGGGCCCATGCAAAGATATGACACAGGCGAGGATTTTCATTATCCTGATCCTGTATTCTCTTTTATTATCCTATATTGTTTTAAGCAGCAGCTCCTTTCTATTTTACACCATGCTAATTGTCATAGTCTGCTAATGCTGCTATAACAAGATACCACAGACTCAATAATCTATAAACAATGGAAATCTATTTCCTACCTCATCTTGGTATTCTAATTTTTTTTTTTTTTTTTTTTTTTTTTTTTTTTTTTTTTTTTTTTTTTTTTTTTTTGCCATACTAGGGATTGAACTCAGGGGCATTCTACCTCCAAGCTGTACCTCCAGCCCTATTTTTTATTCTTTATTTTGAAACAGGGACTCACTAAGTTGCAGAGTGCCTCACTAGGTAGCTGAGGCTGGCCACGAACCTGGATCCTCCAGGAGGCAGGGAAGTCCAAGACCAAGGTGCTGCAAATTCAGGCTCTGATGAGGACCAGCTACTCATAGATGGCACTTTCTTGTGGTATCCTCACATGGTGAAAAGTATAGAAAGGCTATGTCTCAACTTCTTAGTGTTTCTCAGTTGGTGGTACTGTCTTTTCCTAACCATTTTAATATTGTTTAGACGGGAAAAGATGTCTGTCTACATGAAACATAATTGGTTGTTTTATGTTATCATTTTTTTTTAACTCTGGGAAGAAAATCTTCCCTATACCATATCCATTGTTGACATTTGGTCTCTCGACATATGCATGTTTTCTTATTTCTACTCTATATGAAAGCAAGACACAAACTCAATTGTCTTGGGAAAAAAAGATTTACCTTTCCAGAAAACATACACATTTAGCAGGAGCCTTCACACCTTTATTTTTGCACTCTAGTATTGGCGGGGTGGGTACTTTTTAACAGGGCTCTTGTCTAGTGTTTCTTCAAGCACACGGGAAGGTGGCTTCCACTACATTTTTATATAAAGTTCACCCTGAAAACTTAGTGAAATGAAAGTTCACTGCAATGTGTGAACTCAGATGGTCAAACAGTATGTGGCACCCCAGTCCATATGAGAAATAAAAAGGGTCATTCAAAACTCCCAAGAGGAGGACATACCAGACTTCCCTTATGTAGGACAGGGATCATCACTGCTTCTTGCCTCAGAGAGCGGTGCTCCACTACACTCCCCGCAGCCCCCTTTTTCATGACCTTCCCTAAGTAGCAACCAAGCAGTGTTGAGTCAATGTCACCATCTGGTAACTAGTGCTACAAACTGTCCAACCCGAAGGTTGGTCATTCCTTTCTTGTTCAAATTAGACACAAGACCCAACTACCAACAAACTGTTTTTCTTCAAAAATCAGTATTGATGGCAAAGAACAATTAACAATTTCCTTAACTTTTTCCTCTTTTATTTACTAATCAGTATTATAATAATGTTTTCTATTATAAATATATAACATTTAAATTAATTAAATCTTTGAAAGTCATTCTGATTAATTTGTTTTCCATGGGTAAAATTTTTTTCTGTGTTTCTGTGGAGAACACAGTTCTTCATAGTGTTCATGATTCCAAACTATTGAATTATTGTTAGAATTGAACTTTTGGTTTGCAATTCCTGATTATATGGAAGTACTAACACAGACAATAAATATTTTATAAATATTTTACTCCATAAATCAGGGTGAAAAATGTGGTTTTTTTTTTTTCTTTCTTTCTTTCTCTCTCTTTTTTTTTTTTTTACTGGAGATTGAATCCAGGAGCTACACCCTCAGTCCTTTTAATTTTTTATTTGGAAACAGAGCTTCACCAAGTTGCTGAGGCTGACCTCAAACCTAGGATCCTCTTGTCTCAGCCTCCCAAGTACTGGGATTACAGGCGTTTGCCACCAAGCCCCGCATCCTTTCACTTTTTAAATATAGTGTTTTCCAACCCATCTCGCTGTAATAGTGGGGGATTAACCCCATTCATTATTAGATCCCCTTCCTCCCAGTTCCACCAAGGTTATTTAGAGGTCCAAGGATACTTTTTAGGCCAGATTTCATGTGAAGGGTTCTCTGGTGTGTGGTCATTGTAGTCATTGCTAGCTGTAGTGGCAGTATACGGGATGCACATGGCTCTGCTGGTCTTATCAACAAGGAGTGTGGAAGTCTGCCAAGTTCCAAGGTCCTCTTCCCAGGATCTAGCCTGTCTAGGTGCACTAGACAGGGTCTCCTCTCACAGTAAGTCTGCCACCTCCTCACAATGCTGGGGCAACTCATCTATCTGTATCTCCCCACCATCCTAACACCACCTGCCAGGTAAGGAGGGTCCCTGTTCCTCATAGATTCCCTGTGTCTACATCTGGGCCCTAGAGCTCCTGTCTGCTATAGCAAAATAAGTATGTTCCTTCTTCCATCTGCTTTCCTGCTCAGAGCAAGTTTTCAGTTCAGGCCAGTTTGTACTCCTACTCACAACCCCATAGATCACCATTCCTCACCCCCATCCAAAATAAGATAGATGTTTTGAGAATACATTATTTCTGTCTTGGGAGAAAAGGAAGCCACAGATCCTCAGGACCTAAATCTTTGGCTGTCCCCAAGGTTGAGGTTGTAGGCGAAGGAAAAATACTTCTCATTCTTTCTGATTTTTCCATACCAAACAAATAGAATACAAGCAACAGAATCAAAGGTAAACAACAACCAGCCCCACAAAATTAATAGCTTAATAAATTTCCCTTCAACATCTGTCTATTCGTGATTTAACTTTGATTTCCTTAATTTTATGCAGTGTTGCCACACTCTGAGTAGTTAAATGTCACAACTAATGAAATTCTGTCATTAAGTCTTTGAAAAAGATAATAAAAGAAACTGGATTGCATTTTGTATGACTCTAAAGATATATCTGTATATTTCTGATTTTTAAAACTTTGGGTTATTCCAGAAAGATTTTCACTTTCAATTGTGAAATCTGTATAATTAACCCCCAAACATTTCAATATACACTTTGAGATTACTAGCACAAGAGCAGGTTCTCTCATGGTGGTGCTTAGATGGAAAAGACAGAGATTCAGTCCCTAACATGTCTTCTCCATTGCTGGCCTCTGTATCATGGTCTCTCTCCAGGGTCACTATCGTGGTCGGAAAGATTTAAATATGCACAAGCAATGGACCTATTGTTTTTCTTCCTCCAAGGAAAACTGTTTCAGGATAAACATATGAGTGTTGGATAATACATTCAAGATTTAAATAGTTGGGGTTTATTTTCAAATGTTCCTTTTCTTTGAAAACCAACTTCCTTCAGTTTTCTTGGAAAAACTTAAAAACCCCGCAGAGCTGGTGATGATAAACAGCCCTTGGCCAGATTTGCCTGTGTTGGAGGTGCTTATGTAGTTTCCCTGCTTTAGTTATTTCAGGGAATTGAAGATACAGGAGTGGGCTTGAGAGAGCTCATTTCAATTTCACCATTTGTAAAATTCCACCCCCAAATAGTGCTGTTTCACACTGGTTGAATAATTCACGAATGGGCAGATGGAAACGCACTTACAGCTACAAACCCAAAGTGTCCCTTCACATGAGTGCCCTTCTGCTAAGCATTCTTATTTGGTTCCATCATGGAAAAAGCAGTACATGAGAGGAATTAACAAAAACAAGTTTTCTACTAAAATATTGCTTTCAAGTGGATTTATCAAAACTCTTCCTAATGAGGTGTCATGACTCTAGAATCCTATGGAATAAGGAAAGAGCAATTAGAATCCAGGTGTTGTACTGCAAAATAAGCATTCTGCCAAAGGATTATGTTCCTGATTCTGTTTCCTTATTTAAAAGAAATAAATACAATTATTGCTTTGCCCATTCAAAAGCATGAATAGAAAAAGCAGAACTGAAGTCACTGCCATGTGTTCCTGAGTCTATCAGCCCAGGCCTCCTGCAGAGCAGCAGCGGGGGCTGCGTGACTCAGGGAATGAGCATCATGCTAGCTCCCTCAGCCTCCATCTAATTTTCAGTGACCTTGTGAAATTTTCAAGTGCCTGTGCTTTTGCTGGCTTTTAAGGCGAGGAGAATAATGTCAGTCTCCTACCAAGAAAGCATGGGGGCGAATAGCAAATGAGTGTAATTGAAAATGCATTGCTAATAATGTGTGAAGACCAGTGTGCAGGACTGAATGATAACCTGACTTAGCACAGGGGGATGGGAAGGTGAGAGACAAATGGCCTGCCCATCCCCAGATCTGCAGTATAGACATGGTGCAGTTTGGAAGTTGTTTGACAGCTTTGTCACCATCTAAGGGCATGAATGACTCATATTAGTCCTAAAGAAATAAAACATTAACATTTGCATAATCAGGCATTTAACGAGAATTTAAAAAAAATAGGTCTATTTCTAGTTTAGCCTAAGATCCTTAAGGCCTCAGAAGTCATTCAGTACAACTCTGAAACCAACTCGCCTAAAACCTTAATGGTATAGGAACCATGTGCCTGCATTGGGCTATTTCCTATGGGAAGCCACTCACCATCTCCTGGTGAATGTGTTAGGTGAGAGTTCTTCCTGATTCTGACTTGAATTTTGATTCCCTATGTTTCCACATTGGCCCTAGTGCTATACTCTACTGCAACAAAAACAGTCTGTTTCTTTTTCCATCTAACAGACTTTCATATGTTTGAAGTCAGAACTCCCATTTTGCTGGGATCTATCTTCAGGTAAAATATTTACTAATTCCATTGTTATGTGACCTGGTACCTACCCATAGCCTCTCACTATCAGTGCCATCTTCTTGAAACTCAGTCTAGTCTGTTCTTGTTTCTCTCAAAACATATTCAAAATGGATCACTACCTGAACACACTGGTCTAATTGTTCAATGTACAGTGAGATCTCTTTTATTTAAATTTGAATCAAACATATTTATTGAGTGTCTTCTATGTGATTGGCACTACAAATAAAATGATACAAACAAAATAGACATAGTTCTTATTCTTATGAAGCTTATGTTTGCAGAATGCTGAGATAAAAGGGAAACTATCTTCTTAAAAGGAGCTACTAAAAAGTAAATCAAAGAATTCCCAGTATTTGTGAGGCTAAGAAAAGGAGGATCACGGGTTTGAGGCCAGCCTCAGCAACTTAGCAAGGCCCTCAACAACTTAGCAAGATCCTTTTTCAAAATAAAAAGGCCTAGGAGTATGCCTCAAAGATAGAGTGCCCCTTCGCTCAATCCTCAGTACCAAAAATAATAATTCCAACTCTGGAGATGCGATGCTAGTGGACATGGCTAATTGGCTTGCAACATTCATTTCTATTTTCTTCTTTCCTGCCTTTCTTTTTCTACATAGCCTGGAAAACTATCACTACATTTCCCAAATTGCCTTACTATAGCTAGTATTCTGGGTAGAAATTAGGTTCCACCAAATAAATGCAACTCAGGTAGACCCTTGTTGCAGAATTTTTATCTGACTGCAATGAAAAGCCATTGGAAGATTTTAGATAGTATTCTGACATTTATAGTGTTAGAGCAAGTTTAGACATCTGATAAGGATAGCCTCTTATTTTTGAAATTTCAAACCATTTTTTGCTCAGTTACTCATCTAGATGAATTTTAGAATAATTTTATCAATGAAAGAAAATTACCATGAAATGATCATATTGAGTTCAACCTGACAATGAAGGAGAAACAATTTAATTTTTCCATTTTTGGTATATCTGTTCATTTAACAAAATTTCTGTCTCTCAATAAATTGAATAGTAAACTAAGCATACTAAATATTTCTATGATAGGGAACTATAATAGTGGAACCTAAGCCAGGCTCATGGGTACAAGGAAGGCTTCCCAAAAATGACATCTCAAAAATTATATCACAAAAATGACAGTAGCATACACCTGTGGTCTCATCTTCTAAGGAGGCTAAGATGGGAGGGTCTTGAGCCTAAGAGGTTGAGACCAGCCTGGGAAATATAAAAAGATATCAGGGTTGGGTCATAGATGGTGAATAGTAGTGCAGTAGGCAGAGAGAAAGAGAGAGCGAGGCAAAGGGAGACAGTTTCAGACAATTTGATCAATTTCTAGGAAGGTCGACAAGGGCAAAAGAGAATATGCATGATGGTTTGAAGCACTGAGAAAAGTTTAATATAGCTAGCATAAGAAATCTAAGGGGAGATAACAAAATGGAGCAATCTAGGTAGAAATGGCCAAATTATGCATAGCTCTATAAGCTGCATTTTGAAATTTAGATGTGTATTTGAAGTTTAGATGATAAACCCCACTTAATATGGTAATAGGATAGGAATTGTGATGAAAAGAGCTCTAAGAAGAACACCCTGGATCTGAGTTTGGAAACTGGGAGAATGCAATGCCTTCCATAGAGATGAGAACAAGAGATGAATCCTATCTGGGGTGGAGGGAAGAATCACCAATGCACTTTGTACCTGTTGAATTTGGGGTGCTGAAGGATACATAAATGGAAATGTCCAGCAGGCATCTGAATTTTGGATCAAAACCACAACAGAATAACAGAGTTATAAAAATGAGCATTTGGATCATCATGGAAAGTGTAGAAGTGGACAAATAGCCAAGGATACTGTGAGGATCAAGCAGCACAAGAAAAACAATATGTAAGTTAAGTTCAGGGATGACCTCAGTGAAGTTAGAAGCCCTTCTATGCTGGTGGCTCATACTGGACACAAGTAAACCTTCTGATCTGTTTCTCACAAATGTATTAATCCTAGAGAAGACATCAATTGGCCCTGCCTGGTTTATGCCCATGGATAATTCAAGTGCTGTGGCTAACAGGAATGGAGCATTGTTATTGGCCATCCTCGATAAGGAGTGCTAAGAAATATTAAAATTCTTGAGATGTATTTCAGACTGTCTGAATCAGAATCTTAGGGAAGAATACCAGGAATGTTTGTTTGTTTTGGTACTGAGGCATTCTACCATCACCCCCTAGCCCTTGTTATTTTTTATTTTGAAACAGTCTCGCTAAATTGCTGAGGGTCTCACTAAATTGCTGAGTCTGGCCTCCAATCTGTGATCCTCCTATATCAGCTTCCCACTTCCTGAGATTACAGGCAAGTGTCACTGTGCCCAGCTTGGAGTTTGTATTTTCATAAGCTACAGAGTGATTCTTACTCAGGGCTGTGTTTTGAGAGATACTGCAAGTTCCAGAACTGGTTTAGATAGGTTGGTGCTTGAGAAGACTCAGGTCTGCAGCTTGTCAGTCTTGGTAAAGCTGGAAAATGTGCAAGCTCAATGTACTTAGATGGACTTGGGATCAATCTAGGCTGGATCACTTACTTAGATGTGTGACTATGCAACTTACCAATTTTTCTCACATTTACTTCTCTCGTCTTAGCACACAGGGAAAATGCTACTTAGAGCAGTTGTGAAAGGTTAAAGGTTTTATTATCCACAGGCTGTTATCATTGCTCAGGATCCTCAACCCCACGAATAACATCTAAGCATTCCATTGTTCAGTGTGTGGGTCCTGCTTCCGGTATCATCTGTTATTTGTTGGCCTCGGACCTTAGTTCTCTTTCCTATCCTTTCAGGTCTCTAGCATTGCATTTCCGGGTTGCTAAATTCTGCTTGCCCACCTGGACCCTCACTTGCTCTCTGCCATACCTTCTACCTGTCCCAGCTTTAAATCCAGCCTGCTTAGGGGACCTTTCGATCTACATGCTCTAATCTGGACTCAGAGTAGAGGCCTGGTTCTGTATACCTACAGGTTCCACATTTGTAGATTCAACCAACTGTGGGTAGAAAATATGTGGAAAAAAGTTCCAGAATATTCTAAAAAGCAAAACTTGAGCTGTTCATGTGCCAGGTATTACATTTAATCCAGGAGAAGTCTATCGGGCATTATAAGTAGTCTAGAAACGATTTAGAGTATATAGGGTAATGTACATAGATTATATGAAAATAGTATGCTATTTTATATAAGTGACTCAAGCATTCAGAGATTTTGGTATTCACAAGGGATCCTGGAACAAATCCTCTGA
This sequence comes from Graphiurus murinus, assembly GCA_004027655.1. Lineage (NCBI taxonomy): Eukaryota > Metazoa > Chordata > Mammalia > Rodentia > Gliridae > Graphiurus > Graphiurus murinus. The sequence goes on along the minus strand of PVLC010023815.1, from coordinate 11,352 downwards.
AGATGCCCAGGAATAACTATATTTTTATGTACAACTTAGTACAGGTAGCATGGTCTTAAGGTGAAAGCTAAACTAGGCCATTAGAAAGTATAGCATTGCAGGAAAAATAGCAATCACCACTATTTTTCAGGAGAAAGCATTTCAAAGAAAGTACTTGACACTGGGGAAACTCATGAGACTCTACTTCCAAAGCCAAACTTAAAAAATACACACACACACACACACACACACACACACACACACACACAAAAAAAAAAAAATTATTCATTTATTTGGTCTTTCATCATTTTTAAGTATGACTGACATTGTATACATTCAAAGTGTACAATGTGATGTTTTGACATACACACATATATACACATACATTTTTAAATGATTACCATGAGCAATTAACATCTATCACTTTATTGTGTGTGTGTGTGTGTGTGTGTGTGTGTGTATGCAGGGTGAAAATATTTAAGTTCCACTTTCTTAGCAAATTTCAAGTATTCAATACATTATTATCAACTATAGTCACCAAGCTGTACAATAGGTCTCCAGAACTTATTTATCAAGTACCCTTTGACCAACAGCTGCCTTCATGGAAGAGAGGAAATGGAAAGTTTACTTGTAATGAATAATAAACAAACAACACCCCCCTCAACAGTGACTCCATTTATGAAAATCTGGATGGGGTCAGCATAGCACAGGTGAGAAACAGGATGGTGAGTGAAATGGCATTGCCCTTCATGAGCTCATGCTATGAGAAAGTGCTTTCCAGGCAGGGACAGGCTATTAGAATGCTATCAAATATGTGTTGGAAAAGGTTTGTATAGCTATTATGTTAGCATGCACAAAAGCACAACTTTTTGTAGCTTGTAACTTTCTTGGACATTAAATCCATTCTGTTGTATATTTCATAATCTCTTCTTCCTCCTTTTTGGGCTCATGCCAGAGGACAAGTCACTAGAGTTCTCACCCAAATCATCCAAGGACCTTTGCTTCATACTTTACTTTTTGCAGTTAAGTGGGATTTTTTCTTCCTCAGAACTCAAAGTATAAAGATACTATTATGGGATTTTTTTTATCCTATATTTCCTGCTTCTTCCTTTCTCTGTTTTTTCTTTGTTGAAACAGCTCATAAATCTGGCTCTCCTTGCCTCTGGAGATGAAAGGACAGGATAAACTTGGAAACCCCATGTTTCCTTTTCCAAATCCTAAGCCCTGGAGGGAGGAGAAAATTTGTGGGCCAAGGGAAAGTGACCTTTATAAGCATAGGGAGTAAAGGATTCACAAGATGAAAAATGTCTCCAGGGCCTGGTTGCAGAGAAAGAGACAGGGGACCTCACGCCCAGTTGGCTGATAGACCTTACAGAAAAGTAGAAAGATCTCTGAGTGTCCTAAGAGTAGAAGATCCCAAAAGCAAGATTGTGGAGACCAAGGCCTTGTGGGCCCTCTAGGCAGGGTCATAAACCAATACATCCATGATTCTAGTGGGAGTCAGGTTTGCACTGAGAGACTGGTGAACTGGTGGACTGGTGCAGAACTCTAGAGTATGTGTCCTGCCCGAAGGCAATTGTATTCTACACTTAAACCTACTGTGAGGGCAAATGAAATGGATCTGTTATACCCAACAAATTTTGGCCTGTGGCTTTGGGACCACATTGAATGGAACAAGGCTGTCTTACTAATATCTAGTGTGGACAGATTGCTAAGATCCAGGGACCTTCAAACCTGGGTGTCATCCAAGCCACCAAGCATTAGTGTCAGTTCACAGAGTGGAATGGCAGGGGTCAGAGCCTTGAAGTGACTCGGGAGAACTACTCAAAGAAGTTTCAGGATGAGTATTAAAATACAGATTAAGCTGCATCGTAGAAATTTTCAAAAGTTTCTTGAGCACCTGATTTTGGGAGCTCTTAGTCTTACCATCAGAGAGGTGACTGGGCTAGTTTTGGTTTCGACAGTATAAATATTGGTGCACACGATCTGTGTGATCTCACAAAAATTACTGAGTATCTCAAGCTTTGATTTCTTCATTTATCAAAGGGGAACAATAATAATACTTCTTTAAAATGTTGTTGGATTAATTGGGACTATTTGGGTTGAGGACTCAGAACAACTAATAAGAAGCACTCAACTTCTAACTCCTGATTTCCATTCTTTTGGGTACATACCCAGAAGTGGTATTGCTGGATCATATGGTAGGTTCATTCCCATTCATCTGAGGATCCTACGTACTGTTTTTCAAAGTGATTGCACTAATCTGCAATTCCACCAACAATGTATTAGGGTTCCCACTTCCCCACACCCTTGCCAGCATTTGTTGTTGTTTGTGTTTTTGATGATTGCCATTCTGATTGGGGTTAGACCCCAAAAGCACAAACAACTCAAAGGAAGATCAATAGATGGGATTGCATTAAATTGTATGCTTTCTCTAATATGCAGAAGCTAAGGAGAAAATGGGGCATAAGAGGGACTCCAGATAAAGAAGGAGAAACTTAGATGAGCAAAGAAGTTGACTTAACTGAAGGTGATGGGGGGGGGCACCCTAATGCACATGATGTACTTTCACAAACATATCATAGTCAATCACTAAACTGAACCTGAGAAGGAGGGAGGGTGAGGGAGTGGGGTGGGAATTGAGGAAGGGTTAAATGAGAAATGTTTGCATATATGCCTTTGTCAGTTTGTACCCAACAAGGATGTATGATTACAATGCACCAATTTAAAAATAAAAATGAATGAAGTGAGAATCAAGCCCAAACAAAAACTTTGACTTTTTCGTTTAAAAAAAAAAGAATTGTGAAATAATAATTGGTGAATTTCTTTATATCAACATTCAATATGTCAATACATAGATTCTTTTACCCCTTAAGATGTCCCCTATAATGTTTAGGTAAAAATACTCTTAGATTCTCTCCCAACAGCCCTCCAGGCATACTCAGACTTGCCTGGATCTTAGAAATCTTAGGACCCTTTGGTTTGGCACAGCTGAAGACCAACTGGGCTTCTTACTATAAATTCTAATGTGCTTGTATTTCTAGCACTAAAAAAAAATCATAAAATTTAATTGGAACTTAATGAAAAAAATATTTATGAGGGCTAGCTAAGATGCTATGGAGCATATGCATATAGTCTTTTGAAACTCTAGTTTAAGTTACACTAGTCATGGAAGTGGAAGAAGAGATGTTCCTCATACTAAAATCCTAGGTATCACTTTTCACAGTTGGACTTCAGAGTTGCTACAAATCCTCACTCCTAAAATTTTTTTTCTCCCCTTTTCACTGGTGGAGAAAAATTATACAACTCATAGCTATTTAGCTGGTTCCTTAGTGTTGCCTGGAAATTCTGGGTTTTCCCAATTACCTTTCTCTTCTCCATTATTTGTAATGACTGTTCAAGCTGCCATCCTCCCAGGTACCCTTCCTCACTCTCAATAGATTATCTCAATTTTTATTTGCTCTAGATTTTTCTCTCTGCCTCCCCGTCAGCCAGCCTCCATCCATGTTTCTTCGGCTTCTCCCTTTACTGGCTCTCCCTACTCATTATTTAAGCATGCACACAGAGCTCCTTGATTCAACAAACAAAGAAAAACAAAAATAAATAACAAGCTGGGCATAATAGTGCATGCTTGTAACCCGAGTACTTGGGAGGCTGAGACAGGAGGATTTTAGGTTCACTGCTAGACTCAGCAACACAGTGAGACCCTTCACAATTTAATGAGACCCTGTTTAAAATTAAAAAAAAAAAAAAAGAATAAAAAATAGGGCTGGAGGTGTAGTTCAGAGGTACAATGTCCCTGGGTTTCATCCTCAGTACCAAAACAACAAAAATGAAACAAACAAACAAACAAACAAAAAGGACAGAAAAGTGACACTGTAGGTCAATCCCAGGTCTCTTCATGGTCATCTTGCTATCTCAGTCTCTTTCCCATTTCAGAAGTGTTGTGAGTTCCCTCCTCACTCCCTCACCTCTTGGTCATCTCTTAGTGCACCAGATTCTGTTGTATATCTCTGTCCTTTCCACAGAAATTGCTTCTTTGTCCAATGGCAAATGTGGGGTCCTCACCTCTGTCAGAGGAATCTTTGGCCCTGCTAGCCCTTGGTGGTCCTCTCATCTGTCTGGAAGTTTTCTCTAAGTCTTCTCTGAGAATCCCTCAGAATCATTATCTTTCTACTTTTTCAACTCACATATTCAATCTCTCGGTCTTCTGCAGCCTTCACTTTGGCATCTTTTAAACCTATGCGCTTTCCCTCATTGCCACTGTCCCCAATTAACTTCAGATTCCTGTTATCTCTCACTAAGACTTGACCTAGCTTTCTGACGGGCTTCCTGCCTCTGATCCTGGCTCCTTCTTATCAATGTCATAATCACACTGATCTTTCTGAAAGTTTGATATCAGCAAACTTTTTTTTGTAACGGGTCAGACAGTAATTATTTTAGATTTTGTAGACCTATGTTCTCTGTTACAGTTATTCAAATCTACTTTGTAACACAAAATCAGCCATAAGGAACATCTAAATAAATGAGTATGGATATGATTCAGTAAAACAGGCTGCAGACCAGATTTGGCCCACGGGCCATAGTTTGCTCATCTCCGCCCTAAATCATAAATTCAATCATTCTCTTCCTATTGCCTTTAAGATAAATTACATATTCTTGGAAACAGCTTACCAATCCAGCCATCTCCTTTCATCACAAACTCAGCCCCAGTCACATTGGAAGACTTGCATTATAGCCTTGTGTTTTGATCCACAGATAAATAGATCTGCTTGAAGCTGACACATAAATAATACAACTTTAAGACACATGAACTGAAAGTCAGCTCCATAGGCAAGCCTCAGTCTCTTAATTTGTGAAAATAAATAGATACAATTACATTATCTGGGTAGAGAAACATCTCCTGCCCCTTACCTATGCAGTTGCTTAAAAATAAAGGCATAGTAAAGAAGAAAAGCACTCATAAAGTGTAAAGTGTTATGCAAATATTCACTGGGCCCACAGGGTTGGTCTGCCTCTGCCTTTCTCCACTCCCCATCCCTCTGTCTCAGCTGGTACTCTCTCTCTGCTCTCAGTCTCCTCTTCTGTCTGCCTATTGGCAGTGCCAGTCAGCTGCAGCTCAGTGAAGCCCTGGAGGATTCAGGCCACCTGTGCCCTCCTCAAATTGACCTACTTGCTTTTTTGCCAGAGCAGCCTACTCCCACTTTCCTACCCAGCCCCTTGTCTAGTGATGAGAGCTCTGGTTCTGGTTCTTGTCCTATTTTTGGAGCAATTTCTCATTCCCATGAAAACTAACTAGAAATGACCTCTCTCTTTGTGCATACGTGTGTGTGTGTGTGTGTGTGTGTGTGTGTGTGTGTGTGTGTGTGAGAGAGAGAGAGAGAGAGAGAGAGATATGGGAAAAGTGATGCTATACAAGGAAGGATTAGGTTATGCCCTATTTCTGAAACATGGTCCCTTATTCCCCTGATGTTCCAAGGAAGGGAGAGCACATTTGTGTATTTTCCAATGGAAGAATTATGGGCCAAGCAGATGTCTTAGGTATAAACAAGTCAAATCAATGCATAATTTACAAATCATATATTACCTTTGTGAGCCCAGGGATTATTTCCACTTATTTGCAGCACCATAATACAGTCCACATTTAAGCATCCAATCAACCTTTTTTCCCCTTTATATTTGATTCCCACCCCCCCAAAAAAGCTGCTTTATACCTTTGAGCTTTGGTTGCATTATTATTTAAAGAATCTCTGACTCATTCAGGCTGCTTAATGTACCATATTGAAATTTTCTGACAAGCATCAAAAGCACAGGGAACTAATCTTCCATATGCTTTAAAGAAATAGCAATTCTTACATCTGGGCACTGAGATCAACTACACAGAAGGACACTCTAAAGAAAACACAAAGGCACAGAGCACAGCTATTTTTCCTTTGCTGCCTGGAACTAGGAAAAAAAAATTACTTTTTAATGAATGACAATTAGAAAATGTACTTTTTAGAAACTTTATATAAGTTCTACCTTTTGGGTTATGAAATTACTAAAAGCATTGTGACAGGCATTTACATAAGTAAAATTAAATTACTGTGAGAATTCTTAGAATTCTTTGTATGTATATGTGAGTGTGTGTGTGTGTGTGTATTGCATATTGTAATATTTTTAGAAAGAAGCAGGAAGTTCTATAGGGGTTCCTATAAATGATTTTCATTTCAACTTTGGTTAGAAATCCATTTCATCATCTTAATCACTTTTTAATCCCTTCATGTGAATTAATTGACTGTACCAATTCTTCTAGATCCAATATCATGGCAAATGCTATATAAATACCAACCATTAAACTAAATATTAAACTATAAACATGGGGCTTTCCATTATATTATCAGAATTCCTGGGCATCTTGTTATAAAGATTTAATACTTTGTTTCTGAATGGTTATATAGAGGTATCACTATTAAGCAGGTAAAATAAATATATACCCACCTAACAAAAGAGACCCAAAATAATATGGGGCAAATTTTGATAAAATTAAAGGGAGAAATAGATAGTTCCACAATAATAGTTGGATATTTTCATAACTTAGTTTATAATAATGAACATAACCACCACACAGACCAATAAGGAAATTAAAGACTCAAATAACACTACAAATTAGACCTAAAAGACATACACAAAAACATCACATCCCAAGCCAGCAGAATACATATTTTTCTCAAGTGTACATGGGACATATGGGAAAGACATATGTTAGAACACAAAACAAGTCTCAATAAAATTTTCAAGTTTGCTATCACCACTAGGAATCAATAACAGAGGAAAACCAGAAAATTCAGAAATTTGAGGACATTAAAAAACACATTATTACACAACACAATTCAACCTATAACCAGAAGGATGGTTGCTTTTCCTCCATTCCCATTAGAAAGTAATCTGGAGCGTGATTGCCATGGCCCAAATGGAGACAAGGTGCTGCCTCTGAGCCAGTCAACTATGGGTAAAGTAGGGGGTCTGTAAGATGACGACAAATCCTCATGTCGCCGCACAATGGAGTCTAAGTAATCTCCCAAAGAAGGAGGGGATCTGGTGAGACAATGTCACAGATCCAGCATACTGGCATTGTTTTGCATAAAGTCACACTGAGGAAATTTATATTTAAGATACACATGGAGAGAAGATGAAAAGCCCAAGGAGTGACTGGTGAGCTAAGAGGAGGTGCCATCTATTGCACTGTCATCTTCTTCCAGCTAACTGAGAGTGGGTGCCTTTGGCTTTCTAAGATGAAAAAAAAAATAGAAGCATATCCAGACATGTCATTAGAATTACATGGCCTGAGTTAAACCTTGAGAGCTGAAGTACAGAAGAAGATGAGTTGAAAACCTAGGGAAAATATGAGGGGAAAAAGCAGAGCTTGGATAAATATCAGAGATTGGGGTGTTGCCCACAGGAGTCTATGTGCAGTCTTGTAGAAACATATGGAAAGGTCCAATAAGGAGACCTGGAACAGGAGGGAACATAGAAGAGGAAGCTAAAAAGAGTACCATTCTGAAAGTCAAGGGAGCCAGGAATCTCAGGAGAACATAGCATCAAATGTCAAGAGAAAGACCAAAATATAGATTTGAATGGAGGTTGCTGTTAGCACTTTCAAATAAATGGAGGGAGGGTAAAGAGAGAAATAGAATGTAGAACTAGATTGAAGTAGTTTGAAAAGTAGGAGAACAAATCAGGATGGAGTACTCTTTGAAGAAGTTTGACTGGGACTTGGAAGAAAAAGAGTAAGTTAGGGATAGGAAAAAGAAAATCTGGGAGAGAGTAAGGTGATGGGAAGATAGTTCAGGAAAGTATGGGATAAACATGTAGATTAAAAAAAAAAAAACATGACTTAAGGAACTAGAATTTTGAGGAGTGATCAAGGCTTACAGAGAAATGACCAAGCAGTTGGCCTTGGAGCCAGGCTCTTTCGGCTCCAAACACCAGCCTACCGCTTCCTACCTGGGTGTTTCCTTCAGCATTTTCACTGCTGTGACCCCTCGAAAAACTGATGACTACAACTTAGAGGAAGGAAGACTTATTTGCTCATAGTTCTCCAGTGATTTTTAATATTAATATCTTTATTCCCTTATTCTTTCAGATGCATTTCACTTCTTTCCTTCTTTACCTCTGGAGTGGAATGGAAAAGAACTCTGCATTCTAGGAAGAAAAGTGTATATTATTATTGTCACTTAAATAGGAAGACCCAGTAACAGGTAACAGATCTCTCTCCCTATTCATGTAACTTCCCTGAGCATCATTTACAGAATGGTATATAACTGCTCCATGGGAAAGAACCCTGAGCAGCTGAGCACTGACAGGTGTTGGGTGGCTGTTTCAGGCAGAATTTTTTATTATTCAGAAACTGCTGAGTTTGGCTCTGTTGCTGGCAATTAGCAGACTCTTCACCCTTATTCATGGAGAAATTTTTTTTTTCTTGCCTCTGGCAGTGACCAGTCGTACTTCTTAAAGATAGCTCAGTTAAATCCCCAGGAGAGAAAGGATAAGAATAGTTCTTAGCAGATTATGGCAAAGGAAATTCTTTTGTAAGGAGTTTAAATTAGGAAATATATTGGCTTTAAATAGCTTTTAGTCCCATTTTGGAAATGTAGTGAAATGTTTTCAAACATTTTAATTAATTTATAAATTATATACATAACTTATTTTAATATATAAGCTGTGTTTCTGAAGTAAAAATCTCAGAGTACTTTAAAAATATAAAAACTTACAAATATAATAATGGAGGTATTTAAATTTTCTTAAGTATAGTCAAGCCATAAACTTAGTAAGATTTCATTATGAAATCATAAGTCTAAATTACACAGTTAACACATTTTAAGTTAGAATTATAAAGCTGATCTGCTAGTCTGGCCAAAGTCTTAGAAATTTAACAAGTACATAAATATTAAAATTACCCAATATTAACTCAAATATTAGTATTGTGGTTTTGATTCACTTATACATTTCTCTATCCAATTCTTAATCTTTACAGAGTTGAAAGATGCTTGAATATCAAGGAAATAATTATGCCATCACAAGCAATTTTGGATGTTATCGTCTCAGCCAGTTGAAATTCCTTAAGAATTCTATAACAATTCTTGGGGATCCTCTCCCCCAAGGTACTTGTAATGTGAAAAATATGATACATACCTAGAAGAGAAGAACCATTTAGATATGTACAGATGAACATAGGTTAAGTACAGTAGTGCTGAACAGTTGGGACAGAGTGAGATTGGAATCTCATTGATGACAACATGGGATGTGTTTTTGCTCTTTTACTTTACAACCCTCCAAATAGGTTGGTCTGATGACCCTTGTTGTCGCTATTCCTGTGATCAAGTTATGTGTTATTCAATTCACTTATCTACTCACAAAGTAGGAGACCCACACACACACACTCAGAATCATCATAAAATACTTTCCTCTTTTGTTGTTGTTTTTGTTTTTGTTCTTTCAAGAGCTGTTGGCAAAGGGATCTAATTCGAGTTATATAACAAACTATTTCAAGACCTAGTGGCCTAAAAAAAATGGTATCTTATAATTTTGTGGGTAGGAATTTGGGCAAGAATCAGCTGGTTTGTTCGTTTGTTCCACAAATGACCTCAATGCTGCCTGGAACAGGAGGATCTGCCTGATGAATCGTTTGGCATTCCTGACCTTCAAAACTGTGAAATACTATAAAATGGTTTAGAGGGTCCACGGTGGGTTTCCTTCCACATCTTGTTCTTTGGGAGCTTGACTGGAAGGCTAGGTTTGCCCAGGAATGTCAAGTGGAGTGCCTATGTGAGGCCCCTCTGGTAATATGACCTCAGGGTAGTCCAACTTTTTACCTGGTTACTTGGGACACTCAGAGAAAATGTTCTTATAAGCCAGGCATGGTGGCACATGCTTGTAATCCCAGCATTTGGGAGGCTGAGACCAGAGGATCTGGGTTTGCGGCCAGCCTCAGCTACCTAGTGAGGCACTCCACAACTTAGTGAGACCTGGTTTCAAAATAAAGAATAAAAAATAGGGCTGGGAGTATAGCTCAAAGGTAGACTGCCCCTGAGTTCAATCCCCAGTACCGCAAAAAAAAAAAAAAAAAAAAAAAAAAATGTTCTTATAAATGAGTGTACTGTGTGGCCTTTTGTGATCTATCCTGACAAGTCACTTCCCCTAGATTTGATTGATCAAAAAGTCACAAGCCCCATTCATATTTAAGGAGAAAAGACATAGAACCTCCCTCCTTTCTAGTGCAGAAAGGCCAGTGTATATGTGTCCATATTTCAAAATTGTCACGAGTCTTTGAAGGTATTTACAGATCTTTTCCATTTAACTCAAAAGGCCTTTGAATTTGGTGTGCATTCTTCTCAAATACTTTCTGTACTTTAGGAGCACATTATTCTTAAATATATTAAAGCAACATCTAATTACATTCTAGGTACATTGCATGGCATTGTATAATGATCTGGTCATAACTTTGAAAGGTCATTTTACTTAAGGAAACCATTTATTTTTTTTATTAATTATTATTTTTAAATTTTTTTAGCATGGATTTTTATACATTTCTTGGGTACAACAGGGTTGATCACACATCTTTGTTGGACACAAGCTAGTATAGGTAAAGACATCCATGCACACATTTCTCATTAACCCTTCCCCAATTTCCACCCCCCTCCCTCCTTCTCCCTCCTTCTCAAGGTCAGTTTAGTGATTGACTTTGATGTGATCTTGTAAGTATATCATGCTCATTAAGGTGTCCCCCCCGCCCCCCATCACCTTCCGTTAAATCAAATTCTTTGTTCACCTAAGAATTCTATTAAGGAAACCATTTATAAGAAAATATTTTACTTTATGTGATAAGCCTCAGGTGCTATCTCTTGAAATGTAGAGTGTGAAAAGTACTGGTTTTATATCAATTATTTCTTGAATTTGCTTGACTGATAAATATGCTATGAAAAGTATGTTATATTTTTTAATATTCAACATATTTTCAGTAAGTATCTTTGTGTGTGTGTGTGTGTGTGTGTGTGTGTGTGTGTGTGTATATGTGTGTGTGTGTGTGTGTTGCTGGGAATTGACCTCAGGGCATTCTACCTCCAAGTTCAACCCCAACTCTTTTGATTTTTTATTTTGAAACAAGGACTAGTTCATTGCTGAGCCTGGTCTTCAACCTGCAATCCTCACATCTCAGCCTCCCAAGTACTGGGGTTAGATGTGTGTGCTACCACGTATGGCTCGTAAATACTAAAGGAGGGTCTGGATTTTATCAGGTGTTGATGGTGGGAAAGTCATTCAAGATGAAAGGGACAAAGATGTGTAGTCAAGGTAAGAAAGTACCCAACATACTTCAGAACGAAAAACTAAGAA
>PVLC010023814.1:0-25285 GCA_004027655.1 Graphiurus murinus | reverse complement strand
GAAAACAATTCCACTCACAATAGCATCCCGAAAAATAAAATACTTAGGGATAAACCTAACCAAAGAGGTAAAAGACCTCTATAAGGAAAATTACAAAAAGCTGAAGAAAGAAATTGACGAAGACCTTAGAAAATGGAAAAATCTACCATGCTCTTGGATAGGCAGAATAAATATCATCAAAATGGCCATCCTCCCAAAATTAATCTACAAATTCAATGCAATACCCATGAAATTACCAAGGTCACTCCTCACAGACATAGAAAAATCACTCCTTAAATTCATTTGGAACAACAAAAAGCCTAGGATAGCCAAAGTAGTTCTTAGTAACAAGAACCATGCAGGAGGTATCACAATACCTGACTTCAAACTTTACTACAAAGCCACAGTAATAAAAACAGCATGGTATTGGCACAGAAACAGACATATAGACCAATGGAGCAGAATAGAAGATCCAGAAACAGACCCACGTGCTTACAGTCAACTGATTTTTGACAAAGGAGCCAAAAGCATACACTGGAAAAAAGATAGCCTCTTTAACAAATGGTGTTGGCAAAACTGGTTAACCATATGCAGGAAAATGGAAATAAACCCCACTTTCTCACCCTGCACAAGAGTCAATTCCAGGTGGATCAGAGACCTGGAAGTCAGGCCAGAGACCTTGCAGCTACTTGAAGAGGGCATTGGCCCAACACTTCAACACATAGGCACAGGTCAAAACTTTCTCAACAGGACCTCAAAAGCACAAGCAACTCAAAGGAAGATCAATATGTGGGATTACACTAAACTAAAGAGCTTTTGTGCAGCAAAGGAAACTATCAAGAACCTCAACAGAGAACCCACAGAGTAGGAGAAAATCTTTGCCAGCTACTCATCTGACAGAGGACTCATATCTAGGATATACAGAGAACTCAAGAAACTCACAGCTAAGAAAACAAATAAAACAATCAAGAAATGGGAAAAGGATCTAAATAGACACTTCACAAAAGAAGAAATACAAATGGCCAATAAATGTATGGGGAAATGTTCCACATCATTAGCTATCAGAGAGATGCAAATCAAAACTACCTTGAGATTTCACCTAACTCCAATCAGAATGGCAACTATCAAGAACACAAACAACAACAAATGCTGGCGAGGGTGTGGAGAAGTGGGAACCCTAATACATTGTTGGTGGGATTGCAAATTAGTTTAACCACTTTGGAAAACAGTATGGAGGATCCTCAGACGAATGGGAATGATCCTATCATATGATCCAGCAATACCTCTACTGAGTATCTACCCAAAAGAAAGGAAACCAAACTATCAGACCAACGCATGTGTATCTATGTTTATAGCTACACAGTTTACAATTGCCAAACTATGGAACCAGCCAAGATGTCCAACAACAAATGAATGGATTACAAAACTATAGGATATGTACACAATGGAATTTTACTCAGCCATAAAGAAGAACAAAATCATGTTATTTGCAAGGAAATGGAGGGAACTGGAAAACATTATGTTAAGTGAGATTAGTCAGTCACAAAAAGTTAAAAATCAAATGCTCTCCCTAACATGTGGAAGCTAGGAAGAAAATGGGACATAAGAGGGACTCCAGATGAAGGAGAATTCTTAGGTGAACAAAGAATTTGACTTAATGGAAGGCAATGGGAGGAGGGGGGACACCCTAATGAGCATGATGTACTTACAAGATCACATCAAAGTCAATCACTAAACTGACCTGGAGAAGGAGGGAGAAGGAGGGAGGGGGATGGAAATTGGGGAAGGGTTAATGAGAAATGTGTGCGTGGATGTCTTTACCTGTACTAGCTTGTACCCAACAAAGATGTGTGATTAACCCTGTTGTACCCAAGAAATGTATAACAATCCATGCTAAAAAAAATTTAAAAATGAAAAAAAAAAGTAAAGAATAAAAAATAGGAATGGGAGTGTAGCTCAGAGGAAGAATGCCCTTGGGTTCAATCCCCCAGTTTCAAAAAAAATAATAATAATAACAATAATTAAATAAAATAAGGTATGACCTTTAAAAAAAGGCATTAACAAAAAGACATATGAGAAGTATAGGTGTTTATTAGGTAGATTGTGAGTGAATATTTTGGGCTTCCTGACTCATTTTTGAACTGCATTGCCAATATATTTATTCAAATTTTGGAGTAGGGGGAATACAGCTTATATGTTTACAGAAGTAAAGGCCCCACATGAGAAAGACCATGAAGAGAGGGGAAAGGGTCACGCTCCAGAGGAAAGTATCTGGAATGGGCCACTCCTGGGAATAGAAAGACAGTCTGGGGCCATGGAGTTACACTCCTGAGATGGGGTCTGGAGCAGTCTGTTTCCAGGTATGGAAAGTGGCATGGAGTGTTCTATGTGTTGGCTCTTATTTATTGGTCTGGACACCTTAATTATGCATATTACATTTTGGTGGTTGACTGCCCTTTCCATGTTGCACCTTAGTAACCCTGTGTTGTTTTTCTGTTCCCTTCCCACAGAGAAGGGAGTCAAAGTGATTACATTCTATCCCAGCAGACCCCAAGTGCTAACATCTAGTTAACTACATACCATTTCTCCTCTCAAGAGCTTTTGGCCCTGACTTCAAGTTCCATTAGCAAGTTTGAGACTAGGACCAAAGGGAAGAAAAGGAGGTCTGTGAGAGGCTGGTTGATTAGTTTAGCCAAAATTAACAGCATCCTTCTTTTACTTTTTGTCTGTGAGTGTCTCTAATATATTAATGATAATGTATAGCTTTTCAAAACTTAAATGAAGGTACAACAGATAAAAAATTCATTCAAACTAATGTAGTTTATATTTTTAAGAAAGTTTACATATTGCATATATAGTATTATGAACCTATAGATGAGACTATGGAGAAATATGGAGAAAGAAAATCTAGAGGCATATATACTTATATGTACATGTTTGTCCATATATGTTTTAAAAAGTTTATTTCTTTACCCACTCATTTATTCACCCATTTCTAGTATTATAACTAAATGAATAAAATAATTATAATTGATAAAGTTTATTTTTCTACCTTTTTAGAGGCTTTTTTCAGATTTTATTTGTAATGCTAGGGATCAAATTCATGGCCTCACACATTTTAGACAAGAGCTCTATATACAATGGAATTTTACTCAGTCACAAAAAGAAACAAGATTATGTCATTTGCAGGAAAATGGATGGAATTAAAGACTATTAAGCTAAGTGACAGTAGTCAGTCTCAGAAAGTCAAGTGTTGAATGTTTTCTCTCATATGTGGAAGCCAGAGAGAAAAATAGGGAAAAAAGGGATTTCAGATAAGTGAGGAGAGAGACCAGTGGACTAGTGGAAGGGAATAGGAGGAGGGAATTGGAGGGGGAAAAGGAGGAACCGATGAAAGAAACAGTTCATATTATGATGTGCCAATGTATGAAGGGATCTCTACCAATCTCTAATGTATGGGGAAGGTGGGTAGTGGGGTGGGACCTGATGAGAATCATACCAAAATCTGTGTGTACGTTGTTTGGATTAATTTGAACCTCACTAAGGTGTATAATTACAATTTACCAATAAAAGTATTTAAAAAAAAAAAAAGGAAAGAGCTCTACCACTGAGCTACACGCCAGTCCCATAATTTTTGTTTGTTCCTTTCAAACAAAAACTACTGAGCAAAACCATGTTAATGATAAAATTGCTTTTCAGAAGACTACTAAGAAGTAACTAAATTCCAAATTTCAGCACCCAGAAGCAACCGCTTTTAACATTTGGTGGACATAATTTCAGGAATGTCTAGTGGTGTGCTAGAGCAGTCTGGCACTGGTGTTGTCCCAGCTCTATATTCAGGGACATTTTATAAATAGATTGAAATCAGTCATAACGGGAGTATTTATAATAATGGAACTAAGCTACATGGATGTGTGTGTGTTTGTGTTGTTTTTATTCTTGTTTTGAGAGCCAGTTATTAAACATAAGCATATACAAGTCTAGATATATCACCATAAACGGATATTAAAAGATAGATATATCTCCCTTCTTATATAAAATGAGCTATAAAGTTTGAATTTTTATCTAGTAACTTAGTGTCAACACTTGAATCCACAAGTACTATTTTTTGCGGATAATACATTAATATATTTAAGAGACTGTGGGAGAAGACAAATGACCCTTGATTTTCAGAGTCTGGCTGATCTCACTTAGCATGAAGTTATCTAGTCTCATTCATTTTCCTGTAAATAACACAATTTTTTTTCTTTATAACTGGATAAAACTCTATTGTATGTATCTACCACATATTCTTTAATCATCCATCGGTTGATGAACACCTGGACTGGTTCCATAGTTTGACTACTGTGAATTGTACTGCTGTAAACATGGATATGCATGTGTCACTACAATATTCTAATTTTAATTGCTTTGGAAATATACTGAGATAAGTAGAAAGTAGAAAAAAATAAGAAAGGACACTTCAAGAAAATGAGGAGAGAGACCATTAGAAGAGTGTAAGAAGGCCGGGCGTGGTGGCGCACGCTTGTAATCCCAGCATTCGGGAGGCTGAGACCAGAGGATCCAGGTTCTCGGCCAGCCTCAGCTACCTAGTGAGGCACTCCGCAACTTAGTGAGACTCGGTTTCAAAATAAAGAATAAAAAATAGGGCTGGCGGTATAGAATGCCCCTAAGTTCAATCCCCAGTACTGCAAAAAAAAAAAAAAAAAAAGAGTGTAATAAGATTGGCAAGGGAGGACGAGAGGGGGAAAGAAAGGCCTGAGGAAGAAAATAGGCTAAGCAATATTAATTTTGTACATGAAGTTATCACCACCAATCTCACTGACATTGTGGAGAGGGAGGAGGGGCTAGGGAGTGGGATGCATAGGAAAATACACCAAGAGATAGTGTGTGCATATATGAATGTATCACTTTGAACCTCACCACAATATATAATCACAATGCACTGAGAGAGGGACAGAGAGAGAGACAGAGACTGGTCTGTGGATGGTTTCTATGTGAATTTCTCCCAGCTTTTATGTCTTTTCAATCATGACAGTGTTTTGAACTTTATTCTCTCTTCTTTTACTCTTGGGCTTTCACATAGTCCATTTCCAGTTCTGCAGTGATTCTGACTTCATCAAATTCCCCTTCCTCTGATTCTAATCTATTGGAGAGCAGCTCATAATGTAACCAAGATAATTAGCATAATCAGTTTAATAAGTTGGTCTCCGAATAATGGCTGAAAACATGGACTTCGTTTATAATCATTGTTTTCATTGTAGTATTTCAGATATTGGAAGTTCTTCTTTTTCTTCCTGTTTCTAGATTCTTAAACTGAAATTGATTTTTGAAGTTTGAAATTTAAATAGCATTTCCAGTCCAGTGCATGGCTATAAGCTCAGTACCTGGGAGGCTGAAACAAAAGGATCTCAGGTTTGAGACCAGCATGCAGTAGCTTAGTTAGACCCTGTTTCAAAATAAAATATAAAAGTAAAAGGACTTGGGGTATATCTCAGTGATAAAATGCCTTTGGGTTCAATACCCAGTACCACAAAAAACGAATATAGGAAAATAAATAGCACTTTCATATCTGGAACACAAACTAATCTATAAACTATATCCAAATTCAGGGTGATAAAATTGTTACCAGTAAAAGACCAAAATACCCTGAAATATATCTGGTCAACATTTAGCTTGAGAATATTGCACAAAATATATAATCTACCCCCCAAAATGAGGGGAATTTACTTTCAAATTAGTTCACATTTTGGTTGTTGAGGTCACTTAATGAACTCCAATATACCCTTAAGATTAGGCTCAAATAGCTCATTCTCTTGAAAGTCATTTCTGGACTTTATCAGATAGAGCTGACAAATTATTCTTATATGTCTATTTATTTTTAGATTATAAGCTTTGTGATGAAGGAAGAACTTTGTATATACCTTATGTATATACGAATCCCTATGCTGAACACAATGCTAACATAAAGTAGGAGCTCAATGACTATGTATTGATAGATGAATATTACCTTTACCAATTAAGAAAACTATATGATGCTTTATAAAATCTATGGGATTAATTTAAACAAATAATATATAAGGCACTGAACCATGTGTTTAAGAACACAAAAAATAGTGATACATAAGCTCTACTGACAAAAAGAGAAATATATATACATACATATATATATACATACATACATATATATATACATATATACATACATACATACATACATATACACATATACATATATTGTATTCAACTTTCCATCACTGGGACAAAATACTTCAAATAACTTAAAGGACTATATATCTGTTTTGGCCCACAATTTTAGAAATTTTGGTCCATAGTCACATCTGGCTCAGTTTATTTTGGGCCTGTAGTGAATTGGAATATCAGAACATCATGGCATTTAGTAGAGTAAAGCTACTACTCTTATGGGTGGCCAGAAAACAAGGAGAGACTGACAGGAAGATGCTGGAGTACCCAATATCCTCGTCAAGGTCAACCCCCAAAGACCTAACTTTCTCCCCCTAGGTCTTACCTTATAATGGTTCCAACACCTACCAGTACACCAAAGGCCGGTGACCAAGCCTTTTGAATATGGCCACACTATAGCAATATGTAAAAAGAAATAAGAAGATACAGAAATAACTCTGGTAGGTAACAAGTAAACTCTAAAAATCTGTGACTTAACACAATAGAATTTTATTTCTCATTTGCCCATGTCTGATGTGGGTCTGACAACTAGCTTACTCATCTCCAAAGCATGACACAAGGGATATGGGCATTTCCCTTGGTTCATCTCAGCTAGGCTCTGGGAATGCTTTGCATTAAATTGGAAGAACATAGGTTTTATTAAAAACCATCTCTGAAGGAAAAATAAAAGAAATATTCTTGTTTCAAATTTTCATCTTTGGAGAACTCAAGGGGGAAGAGAACTTTTAGAAGAGAAGAGGCAGTGTATGGAAAAATAAAGGAAATATATATGTGTAGATTCACTTAGCCTGAGAAACTATAGTCTTGGCTTTCTTGGAGCACATGGAATGGGTGCAGGGCAGCTCTTCTGCCTTTATTCTTTTTTTAAATTTTTTTATTGGTGCATTGTAATTATGCATCTCTGTAGGTACAAGCTGGTAAAGGCATACATGCAAAGATTTCTTGTTTAACCCTTCCCCAATTCCCGCCTTCTCAAGTTCAGTTTAGTGACTGACTTTGTTTGTTTGTGAAGTACATCATGTGCATTAGGGTGTTGCTGCCCCCCCATCACTTTCAGTTAAGTCACCTTCTTTGCTCATCTAAGGTTTCTCCTTCTTCATCTAGAGTCCCTCTTATGATCCACTTTCTCCCTAGCTTCTGCATATTAGGGAGAACATACAATTTTTTACTTTTTGTGACTGAGTAATCTCACTTAGCATGATGTTTTCCAGTTCCATTCATTTCCCTGCAAATGACATGATTTTGTTCTTCTTCATGGCTGAGTAAGCCTTTATTCTTACTGTGAGGAAATGCAGAAAAAAAAGAGAAATGCATTCAGAAAAAGTTAGAAAAATCACAGTAAATATGTACAACTTTTCTAACCATTACATATTTTACTATTGGTAACACAAATAGCCAGAGTACTTTTTGTTGTTGTTGTTAAATCAACTTACTGATCTTTATCTCCTTATGGATGGCACACTCATGAAAAACAAAAATTACCTGTATGAGAATATTAAGGACAAGAAATATAAAATGGAATCAAACAATAAAAGGTAAAATTTTAGCTCCAAAAAATGAGTTACTAGGAAGTTATCAATTTTAGAAGGAGTCTGCCAATTTTAGGGGGAATATGTTTTATTAGTAGTGTTGTCTGTTTCATTTTTAATAGTATTTTCCCAGTAGCCAAGTGTAAGTATTAAGTCAATATGTATAGGAAACTTCTAAAAGAACAGTTTACTTGAATGCACTTCTACTTATTTCTTATTACCACTCTCCAATATGTTTTCTTCATATGCCATTAACTTATAAGTATAAAAAGCTCTCTTTAGACAAAAAAAGCATAGTATAACAAGTACGTGCACATTAGCACTGCTCGTCTCTTATTCCATCATCTCTTGATAAATCACTTGTATCAATGTCTTTTGACAGCAGCAGGATGTAGAATAGATAGTAGTTTATCTTTTTATTATTTTCCTTTTAGGAAACACCAGTAGAGCCATTACTTTAAAAAAGAAAGAGAAAACCTTGGCATTTTGTTACTTCAGTATGATTTATAGGAATCATTCTTTATGCAATTATTCGGAGAACAGATTTGCTATGTGTATGCAAAATATACAAAAACACACAAATGGGCACATGCATACACACGTTAGTGATCTCAGCACAGACTTAATGACTTTATTTGTACCTTCAGAAATACTGAAATATTTTGATGCCTAAAAACAAACATAGGCCATTAATATTTAAACTCCATCTATATATCAGGTTTGATATATAAACCTGATATCTCACTAGAATTTGATATTTCTGCTACTGTTCAGAGGATGCATTTTCAGTGTTCAATATTCTGTTCTTCAAAATGTTCTTTTTCATTCTAAAGATTAATGTCAAAAGTATAAGAGAAATATTATACAAAAAGAGGATAAGTGATTAGGTCTCCATATATTACAGATGAGAAATTAACTTCCAACTAGCTAAAATGTGCCAATAACTCAATTGTAAAGAAAACTATATGTTGTTTTCATTGTGTGCTCATAGTAACCTTGGAGATATCTTTCATCACCCACATCTCTGTGATAAAAATCCTTTGGATTCAGAAATACCTGGATTCAGATTTTGGCTCTGTAACTTCATTTTTGTGTGACTATATATGTTACTTTATCTTCCTTTCAGTCTTTTCATTTATAAAATAAGGATAATAATCCATAAATTACAGAGTTGCTTTGATTATTAAGTGAAATAATAAATATAAAGCAGATAATACATTTCAATAAAATTCTTGTTATAGGCAGCAAACTCCAGTCTCTTTAATAATAATAATAATAATAATAATAATAACCCTATATTATGATTACTATTATCATTTTTTCCAAATTATTTGAGAACATAGCAATCATCTTCAAACTGAGACAGTATTGAAAGGTTGAGTTTTGGCAACTTGTTTCCCTCTCAATATAATTTCTTGAATTTTTTGACAAGTAAAACAAAATATCTCATCTGAGCACACTGGTGATGATGTTATAATCGAACATGTCACATAACAGAGAAATGAAACTTATGTAGATTTTAGAAATGTTTTGTTAGAAAACTACTGCTGAAGAAATGTCAAGAAGAAGTTTATTTCTTTAGGGCTTTTATTTTTAATCATCTTGGTAGAAACAATCTATGTATTTCCAATTATCTTAGCTTCATACTGAGAAAAGTGACTCTACTTTCTCATAATGATAGTATCTCATTGTTAGAATATAATTACTTGAAAACAGTTTTTGAGAACTAAATTTCACTTTAGAGGGGAAAACGTATGCTATTTTCACTCATATATTACATAAGATTTCAATAAAAATACCAAATCTTTGGATGCTAAAATGTGTTTGTCTTTGTTTTTAACATTATTTCATTTTTAAAACAACTTTATTTAGATAATTTACATACTATACAATTCTTCTATTTCTGCATGCACATTACTTTCTGAAAAAGGTATACTTAAGCTAATGCATCACAGATCTGAAAGATAAAATAAACATATTTACACTAAATATAAACTATCCATTGAAGACTAGAGTAGACTAGAATAGGTACTCAAGACAGATATTTATAAATTATCTTTCCCTCAAGATATTAATATTCAAGTTAGAAGATTTAAACAAAGGTAAAAATAAGATATTTAGATAAAATATTAAACCATTATGTATTATATAACAAATAAGATGTAAGATAGTCAATGACTAATAATGAAATACATAGCATCAACTGGACATGATTGGGAATTTCAGAGAAGAACATATATTTCATGCTAGATGAATCAACAAAAATTTTCTAGGTAAGATAGGATTTTTGTATTGGAAAGTTAAAGGAGGCTGAGAGAAAAAGAAGAGAATGTTCCTGGGTAAAAGATAAAGAATCCAAAAAATGAATAAAAGACAACTGGAAAATCACAAGATATCCCCAAGGAACTTTTTTTCCAAAAGTTAGCTGGAATGGAGTGTTTCTCTTGAGAAGAGCTGTAAAGCACTCTCTAGTTAGGATATTTATGAAGAAGGTTGTTAGTTAGGAGTTCCAAAATTCCACAGGACTTGTAGCCAAGCTTCCAGAAATATATTTATATGGAAATAGTCAACTGTAAATGTTATTTTGGTTTTAAAAACTTAGATTATTATGCACTGAAATCATTTATATAAGTTTTACGTATTTGAATTCCTCCCCCCAAAATTCATGGGGATATGGATTTGTTCTCTTATCCACTTGAGTTCTTCATAGATAAACCTGAGTATCATGAATTGAAAGAGACATAGCTGATGACATCAGTTGGGTTCTGTCTGTTGAGGAATTAAATGTTAGATTAATGAGTTTAAATTTCATGATAGGAGTGAAAAGCCTTTGAAGAATACAAAGCAGTGGGAAAATATGAAAATCTAGTACTTTAGGAAATTATTATACCAACTAAATATACAGGGCATATGAATGAATAGAAGTAATAGGCATACTTTAAAAGATGCAAACCTGAGCCAGGCATGGTGGCGCACGCTTATAATGCCAGTAGTTGGGAGACTGAGACAAGAGGATCTGGGTTTGTGGCTAGCCTCAGCTACTTAGTGAGGCTCTCCACAACTTAGTGAGACCCAGTTTCAAAATAAAGAATAAAAAATGGGACTGGGGGTGTAGCTCAGAGGTAAGATGCCTCTTTTTATGGCAAAAAAAGAAAAAAAAGATGCAAACCTAGATGGTTTATTGATTTATTAAGGTATTTGCATCATTTTAAGAACATTTAGGGTTGCTTCTCCTTGATTGTGTCTTGAAGATTACAGAGCCCATTTCACGGCCTCATAACTGCTAATTAAAAATCTAAGAACTGTTTGTAGTCAAAAAGAAAGCTGTGAAGCCATTAGCCTTGCCTTTAAAGAAATGGCATGGCCCAAATGAGTTTTAGGGCCATGCCATTTCTAAACAGGATTAATTCTCCTATTTCTGCAGGCACATTTCTTCTTAAAGTAATGTGAACAAAATAGCACCTACTAATAATCTGTGCCAAATTGTCTTCATCAGGAACAAATTCTTTCAAATAAATGTTGTTAAAACCATTCAAGAAATACACCTCATTTTCTGTATAAAATTAAAGCAGACAAACTATTACCAATAGCAAATGTTGATCTGATCATCTATCCTCTACAGAAATGCAAAGTTTTGAAATTGTTTTACAAAAATTAGAGTTATCTTAAAAGATGGCAATGATTTTGAGGAGTAGTATACTTAGTGGGATATTCAAGGAGCAATTTATTTGTAGTTCCCCAGCAGAATCAGGAGGCCTGGGAATGGCAAAAATTATGAGGAGATAAATGGTAAAGTTCCCACTCTTGCTCAGCTGGATGTCTGCCACAGCTGCATGAGCCTCCAGCTGACTCTTTCCATTTCTGTAGGTAGGAAACAACTCTCTCAGGAAGTAAAAGAACTTCCATGAAACAAAAGCACCTGAGGTGCCCCATCAGATTTGAACTCCCCTGGTCATACACACATTGCTATTAGCTTTCTTTTCCTAATCTTTATTTGGGTATAGAACCTTGATTCATGATGAGTAGGAGTACTTCAGTTTCTTAAAGCTGTCAGGGCAAACATATTCTGGCTGTCTCCTATGTTTTAGAAAATGTTTACAAGATGATGAATGGTGAAAACTCTGTTGGAAAATGTGGAATGTTTTCATGTATTTCTGTAGAGTACCAAACAATCTAGTTTAAATACTCCTATACCTACTTTACAATAAAATTATTCCAAAGTCAATCTTTATAACCCCCTAAGCTTATATAGCTAGGTATTGAATTAAGTGCCCCAGTGAGGCCAAATTATGTCCCATGCTAGGAAGAACTAAGGAATAATTTCTTCCCATGGTGCTGTCTTTATGCTCCAAGAAATATTAGTATCATTACCTCTTGGAAATAAGTTCTTTCATTTAAATTCCTATTTCACAGCTGGTAGAGGAAAAGCCTCACAAAATCCCTAAGAGTGACCCTGAGGAGACTTGACTGGCTTTAAGAGCAAAATTTTATTAAAAATTAAGTTTTCCCCAACATTGGGCTACCTACTTGGTCTTGAATGCCCCAGAGGAAAGTATAACCAAAAGCAGGTATGCTTTTTTTTTTATTAGTGTTAAGCTTTTAATCTCCTTATATATTCTAGATATTAGACCTTTTCTAGATGGGTAAGTGGTAAAGATATTCTCCCATTCTGTAGGCTCTCTCTTAGAATTGTGATGGTTTCCTTTGATGTGCAGAAGCATTTTAATTTAATGAAATACTATTCATTAATTCTTGTTTTAATTTTCTGAGCTTTGGGGGGTGGGTCTTATTTAGGAAGTTTCTACCTGCACCTATATGTTGGAGGGTTGGTCCATCTAGCTATCTTGGTACTTCTGCTGCTCTTCTAGCAGTTTCAAAGTTTGTAGTCTAATTTTTAGTTTTTTCCACCATCTCAAGTTGACTTTTTTGTCCCTACAGCATTTGTTGAAAGGGCTGTTCTTTCTCTGGTTTATGTTTTTGTCTTTGGCACTTTTATCAAATATCAACTAGTTATAGTATGGGGCTTTGTTTCTGTGTCTTCTCTTCTATCCCATTGATCTATGAGTCTGCTTTTGTACCAATACCATCATGTTTTTATTACTATGGCTTCATAGTATAATTTGAAGTCAGGTATTGTGATGCCTTCAGCATGATTCTTATTGCTGAGGATTGCTTTGGCTATTGTGGTTGTTTTGTTTTTCCTTATAAATTTTATAACTGATTTCTCTAGGTCTGTGAAAAATGATGATGGTATTTTGACAGGGATTGCATTGAATGTGTAGATAGCATTTGGTAAGATGGCCAATTTGATTTTATTTATTCTGCCTATCCAAGAGCATGGGAGGTCTTTTCATCTTCTAAAATCTTAGATTTCATTCATTAGTGATTTATAATTTTTATAAAATTATAAATCTTTCACCTCCTTTGTTAAATTTATTCCTAAGTATTTTATCTTTTTTTGAGGTTATTGTGAGTGGAATTGTTTTCTGTATTTCTTTTTCAGTGAATTATTATTGGTATAAAAGAATGCTAATGATTTTCATAGATTGATTTGGTAGCCTGCCACTTTGCTGAAAATATTAATCACCTCTAGAAGTCTTCTGAATGAGTTCATTGGATCTTCTATGTAAATAGTCATGTCATTCAAAAAGATAGTTTCAGTTCTTCTTTCCTTGTTTGTATTTCTTTGACTCCTTTCTCTTCCTTATTGCTGAAACTAGAATTTCCAGTACTATGTTGAATAGGAATGGTGACAGTGGGCATCTTTGTTTTGTTTCTGATCTTAAAGGAAATTTTGTCAGTTTTTCCCCATTCGTAATGATGCTGGCTTTGGTTTTATTGTATATAGTCTTTATAATATGGAGGTGGGGTCCTTCTATTCCTAATTTCCTCAGCATTTTTATCATAAAGGGTGTTGGATTTTGTTAAATGCATTTTCTGCATCTGTTGATATAATCTTGTGATTCTTATCCTTAGCTCTATTAATGTGGTGAATTACATTTATTGATTTGTGAATGTTAATCAGTCTTGCATCCCTGGGATGAAGCTTACTTGGTCATGATGAATAATTTTCTTGATGTAGCTTTAAATGTAAATCACTAATATTTTGTTTAGAATTTTTGCATCTATGTTCATCAATTATATTGGTCTGTAATTTTCTTTTTTCATGGTATCTTTATTTGGTTTGAGGATTAGGATGATGCTGGCTTCATAAAATGAATTTAGTAGTTTTCCTTCTTTTTCTATTTCATAGAATAATTTGAGAAGCATTGGAGTTAGTTCTTCTATGAAGATCTTGTAGATTCAGCTAGAAATCCATCTGGGCCTGGATTCTTCTTAGATGGAAGACTTTGTATTGCTGTTTCAATTTCCTTGCTTCTTATTGTTTACAATTTCTCTGTCCTCTTGGTCCAATTTAGGTAGGTTGCAGATGTCTAAGAATTTGTTAATTTCTACTAGGTTTTCTATTTTATTGGAGTATTAGTTCTCAAAATAGTTTCTAATAATGTTTGGATTTCTGTGTTCTCTATGATGATATCTTCATTTTCATTTCTTATCTTTGATATTTGGATCTGTCCTTTCTTTTTGTTAGGTTGGCTAAAGATTTGACAATCTTATTTATCCTTTCATAAAACACATCTTTTTGTTTTGTTGATCTCCTGGATTGTTTTTTTTTAATTTGGATTTCATAAATTTTTGCTCTGATTTTGATTATTCCCTGCCTTCTTCAGGATTTGGGGTTACTTTATTCATGTTTTTCAAGGGGTTTGAGGTGAATAATTAAATTATTTATTTGGTGTCTTTCTTTTTTTATTTGGCTGCATCAGGCTATAAATTTTCCTCTTAATACCACCTTTAGGGTGTACCATAGATTTTGATATGTTGTGTCTGTATTTTCATTTGATTCTAATATTTTTTTGATTTATTCTCTTATTTCTTCTCTGATCCAGTCTTGATTTAGTAATGTAGCATTCATTATAGATATACTATAGATTTTTAATACTATATAATTTATTTAACTACATATTAGTGTAGTTTCTCTGTATCTTCTTGTTGTTGATCTCTATTTTCAGTCCATTATGATCTGAGAGGATGTGAGGAATTATAGCAATTTTTAAAAAACTTGTTGCTGCTTGTTTTGTGGCCCAGAATATGGTCTACTTTGGAGAAGCTTCATGGGCAGCTGAGAAGAATGTGTATTCAGCTGTTGTTGGATGTAATATTCTGTGTTCTTTAGATCTGAGGTATTACTTTACTAATCTTTTACCTAGACAACTGATCTAATAGTGAAGAGGTGTGTTGAAGTCTCCTAGGATTATTGTATTGAGGTCTATATGGATATTCAAATCAAGAAGAGTTTGCTTTATATAGATTGTTGTAATAATATTAGCAGAATAAATATTCAATATGATTATGCCTTCATCTTGTATAGTTCCTTTTATCAGTAAGAAGTGACCATCTTTATCTCTTCTGACATGTTTTGGCTTAAAGTCTGCTGTGTCAGATATGAGAGTAGCCACCCCTGTTTGTCTTCTGTCTCCATTTCCATGGAAAATTTCCACCATCCTTTCACCTTCAGTTTGATGAATCTCTTTTATATAAGGTGTATTTCTTGCAGGCAGCATATTGTAGGAATATGAGTTTTAACCCAATTTAGTTGATATCTTAGAATTGGGAAGTTTTTGATATTCAGTGTTATTATGAAGAGATAATTTTTTGTTTCCTGTCATTTTGAATAAAGTTTTTTATTTGAGATAATGTTAATTCTCCTTAATTTACTTGTTTATCTGGTGGTATTTGTTTGTTTTTCATTTCTTTTTTTGTGGTTCAATTCTTTCAGTGTTTTCAGTGCTGTGTTGGTAGTCAATATTTTTCTTTTTTTATAGTATTGGGGATTGAACCCAGAAGCATTCTACTTCTGAGATACACTCCCAGCAGCCCTATTTTTATTCTTTTTTCTCTTCTCTTCTCTTCTCTTCTCTTCTCTTCTCTTCTCTTCTCTTCTCTTCTCTTCTCTTCTCTTCTCTTCTCTTTTCTCTCTTTATTTCTGCAGTACTGGAGATTGAACCCAGGGGCATTCTACCTCTGTGCTATACCCCAGCCCTAATTTTTTATTCTTTATTTTGAAACAGGGTCTCACTAAGTTGTAGAGGGCCTCACTAAGTAGATGAGGCTGGGAAAAAACTCATGATTCTTGTGTCTCAGTCTCTCAAGTACTGGGATTACAAGTGTGTGCCACCATGCTAAGCTATAAATTCCTTTAAACTGCTTATGTTGGAAAGTTTTTATTTGTCCATTGATTTTTAAGGATAGCTTTGCTGGTTATAATAGTCTTGGTTGGAAATTGTTTTTTCTAAGAGCTTGAAGTGCATCACTCCATGCCCTCTAGACTTTTAGTACTTGATAAAACTGAAGTGATTCCTATCATTTTACCTCTGAATGTCAGTTAATTTTTTTGCTCTTAACTCTCAGGATTCTCTCCTTAGCCTCAATGTTGCACATTTTGATGATAATATGATATGGAGATGTTTTTCTTTGGTCTTGTTTTATTGTGTACTTCAATGTCCTCATCTTGATCCAAGTTTTGAAAATTTTTTGATATTAATTCTCTGATGAGATTCTTAATTTCCTTTGTCTAGGTTTCGATGTCTTCTTCAATACCAACTGCTCTTATGTTTGGTCTTTGGAAATTATCCCAAAGTTCCTGGATGTTCTGATCCTACTGTTGTGTTTTTTACTAAGTTCATGATTATATTTTCAGTTTTGAATGTACTGTTCCTTAACTTGTGACCTGTCTATAAAGAACCCAACTCAACTGAGGCTAATTTTCTGTCTCCTTTAGACTAATTAGGATGATACCTTTGATTCCTGAATAGGCAGGGCCAACACCCCTAGCCAGCTCTGAAGAAGTTATAGAGTATGGAACTTCTCACTTCACCAACCCTTAAGATTAAGGAATTCAAGTCTCAGAGGGAGGAAATGAGGTAGGCTAGGAGAAATAAAAGTAATAGGTAAAAAGAAGACAAAAAGGAAAAGGAAAAAAAGGAAGGCTATCGCTTTAAATCTAAAACTTTATTATGATCCTTACCTTTACCCTACAGGTTCTGTTTTGCTTAGGCAAACATCCCCAAAAGGACCATACCTTTAATTCTAAGGCTCATCTCCCCACCTAAAGTTTCTGAGATGTTTGATAAACAATGAACCCATAGGAATATCTGGCACTTAGTCAAGCCCAGGTGTCAACCACCAATGGGATGTCAGGAATCTGAGGATTTTGAGAAAGACCAGATTTTCATCCTTGCCAGGCACTACTGCCCACCCCCTCATGGGGGTCTCCTGTACAAAAAGAACTGTGAGACTCCAAAGTCTATGCTCTGTCTCTCTTGAGATAGCCCTCTTTCTCCCTTGAATGTTTCCTACTTTCCTTAATAAACCTCTATGTCTCTGGGGTGGGGGGAGGATATTCAAATTACCAAAAGTTTAAACTAAATTAATACATTCACAGGATATTCTTACATACTACTATAAGCTATGAGACCTGAGTTCTATTTCTGTACAAATATTGAAGGATCAAATATAGACATGTAGCCGGGCGTGGTGGCGCACGCTTGTAATCCCAGCATTCGGGAGGCTGAGACCGGAGGATCCGGGTTCGAGGCCAGCCTCAGCTACCTAGTGAGGCACTCCGCAACTTAGTGAGACTCGGTTTCAAAATAAAGAATAAAAAATATTGCTGGTGGTATAGCTCGGAGGTAAAATGCCCCTGAGTTCAATCCCCAGTACCACAAAAAAAAAAAAAAAAAGACATGTATAAGACATATAAAAGAATCATCAACAACTGCAATACAATGGCAACTTTTCTATCAGATTTTAGAATGCATATAATGTATTGACAGTATAAGTGGTATCTTTTATATTTAATATGTTCTAGGGGTATATAGCGAGAAACTCCCACTTGATTTTCAACAAAATATATACACTTTAAAAAGTAAATTTAGATGTTCAAAATGTAAGCAAATAAACAAACAACAGCCCCCATTTCTGTAGATTGCAATGGACTGCAAAGATGCATGAGTGTTAACTAAGGGTGAAGGTCACACAGATGAGGGTTAACTTTGATACTCTGCACAGGGGGAGCTGCAGGATTTATCAAAAGTGAAGAAAGAGCCGGCATCAGCTAGGTATCAATTTCCCCCCATAAAGAGACTTATAGGTGAGATAGTCACAGGAATAGATTAGTGTCTTGAAAGAGCACAGGAAAGTATCATTTTCAGTAAGGGTAAGCTTGAAATTCTGTCCAGTTTAAGAACACCTCTTGAAAACCTAGAAATAGAAGTAAGACTTTCTCTGCCCCTTTCCACCTAAACTTATCCATCCAACAACTAGGATAAGAATAGGAACAGAGATTGAAAATATAGTGGGGCAGATAGAGCAGAAGAAGTCAGGAAGAAGAAAAGCCAAGAAATTAACCTTGTTGGAAATATAAATTTTTTATTATGCTAGACTGGACATATTATTTACCAGAACATTTCTATTGTCAGAAAAC
The DNA here is from genome assembly GCA_004027655.1 of Graphiurus murinus. Lineage (NCBI taxonomy): Eukaryota > Metazoa > Chordata > Mammalia > Rodentia > Gliridae > Graphiurus > Graphiurus murinus. Next base: position 7,027 of record PVLC010023814.1, on the reverse strand, counting down.
AATTATAAAAGTAATAAAAACTTCTTCCAAATTCACCTGGGGACAAGGAAGAAATAAACTTCAAATAATAAAGTGTTAACAAAAACATACATTGTATCTCATGAGCCATGCTTGAATAATACAGGTATTATATACAAATAAACTTATCTCAGTCCCATGTAGTTTGGAGAATTAGTGTCTACCTCTCTCCCTTATCTCCAAAAATTCTCTGGATTTATGTGATTCCTGTTCCTGTCTCATCCTTTATAGCTGCTCTTTTTCTCTGTGCCCTACATGATCTAAAGCACTAAAACATAGGCCCTTTCCCTTTATATTGAAAATACTTCCTACAAAGGCAGATATATTTAATAGATTCCTACTGACAATTTGGGACTATAGGCAGGGGATGCCTTTCTGTATAGTACGGACAGCAGTTTAAAATTCAGTGTATGAAACTCTTAGGAGCCCCTTCCACATGTTTTCCAACTTTTCTGGCTATTAGTGATGGAAGCCAGTCATATTATTTAACATCTTCCTGTTTCCCTTTCCTTGTCTAATAAATTGAGATACTATGAGTAACTACCTCATAGGATTTCTAGGAAGATTAAATGGGTTGAAATTTGGAGCAATTAGATTGCCCAGTATAGAGCAGATGGTTAATGAAGTACTCAACCATCTCTTTGTTTAATCTATTTATCACAATTATGCTCTAAAGTTAAGGTAGGATGAGGGTAATTTCACTTTCATAAAGAGAATTCTTCAATGTATTTTCCTAAATGAAACAGTTTCCACCTCCAATAGAATGTGTTACCTTCTTGAAAATACTATTATTTTTCCTCCCCAAGACATTTATGTAAAATGAAAAGTGAAAGCCTCATAGAAAAGAGACTGAATATTAGACAGGCATATTTCTAGATATAAGGTTATAAAACTGTTTGTTTTATGCATATTATATATTCTAGATGAAATCTTAATTACTTTTTCAAAAATCAGAGCTCTTACTAATTATCATACTTTACTGATAATATCAAAGATATAGCAAATTGTAATCAAAGAAGGTCTGGGACATTGAGGGTAGTCTCAGACCTAGAAGTGGAAAACATATATCAAATGAACTTTATAGAAATTAAGTTCCTTCTTTTTGTATTAAGTACTTGCATTTGGCTCAAAGTCATATTTGAGGCTTCCAAGTAAGAGTTTTTGGTGTTATCTAACATAGCAGTATTATTTTTATGTGTTTATTATATGAAATATTTCATTTTATATTTCAATGCTATGGCATTTTTCTAGGGATTCATGCCTCATAAATTCATAGATGCTTGGTTTTTACTATCAGCAGTACTTACCCAGGAATATCCTATTAGAAACATTAAATGGATAAGGCTCATCATCCTAGCAAATGTCATTAGTCTATTTTGAGTCTCAATTTTTCTACAAGAACATTAGTTTGAATCATCAGTCTTGTTTTCTTTCCCTGAGTGCATTCTTTTGATATTTGGGGGAGAAGTGGATTGATAGTCCCAGGATTCCAACTGCACGTGGAGAAAAGAAGAACCAACACTCAGCCGAGTGGTCTACGAGCCGAAGTCTCAGAATCAGAGCAACCACGAATTCCATCCCAGTCCAAGATATAAAGGCAGGAATTCTCCAGCGAAGCAATGATGAAGATCCAGTTCGAAGAGCCGAAGGCCAATATCTAAGAGTCCAGAGAAGCTGCGCTTGCTTCAGGAAGAACCCCACATGCCTTCATGTGGCTTTCTATTTTTTATCCAGGTCCTACACGTGTCATAACCATGCTGCCTACATTTAGGGCAGGATTTCCTCTTCTGTTTTCCATTTACATAAACCAATCAACTCATCAACATACCTGAAGTCACATAATCTTAGATGTTTCATAATCCAGTCAAGTTGACAATCCAGACTAACCATCATAACCTGCAACCAGTTCACTGTTTGAAATCAGTTACTATTTCCTTGCCATGCATTCCTCAGGTTATTATTATTTGTCTATTATGTTTTAAACAAAAAAAATAAGATACTAATATGGTGATGACCACCAAGATTTGAACCACCCTATGGGGAGTAGGAATAAGGCATGTTCATGGTGGACATATTTATTTTTATTTATACCTTTATTGGCGCATTGTAATCATGCATCATAATGAGGTGCTGACTTATAGGAACATACATGCACACGGAACTTGGTGTGCTTCCCTCCAGGTCCCACCTCACTTCCTCCCCTTCCCAGTATATGTTAATAAAATTGGTATTGAAAATGTTGTGTATGTACATAACATTATTTGAAGTGATTCCTTCAAGTCTCCTTCTCCTCCCACCTACCTCCCTTAAACCCCCTCCATCACTCCACATAGGGGACATATTTTTAAAAAATTAATTTGATATATTTTTTTCATTTCAATTACTGTTTAACTCCAATTGGGCAACATTACTTGGTCCTTTTTATATGATTTTATGGAGACATTAATTGGATGTGCAATGTTTTTAAAGTCAAATTCAGTTTATCCTGTGTACAATCCATTTCAAAATTTTTACAGGTTTTACTTTTATTTTAATAAGCAGGAAACTTTATTTTGACTTATCAAAACATTTCCTAATCCTGGGAAACATCATTTGCCTCAGTCTGGTTTTTATTTAACCCTATCAATGAAATTACAAACCCTCTAAAATATCATGTATCTGTGGCAGACAGATTGATGTAACATTTGACAAACCAGACATTTGTAAAACTCACAGTATCATTTAGGACAATGTGTCTCTTCTTTCCTTCAGACAGAATAATGTAAACTCAATCTTTTTTCTCCATAGAAAAGAAATCCAAAGGTTTCTTTCAAGATTGGCCCTTATTCAGAACCAGGTCTGAGAAGGATGTCTAATAGTGTTTCAGATACTTAGTAAAAGTGAAGTTGAGTTATCCAGTAATTGTTCTTCTGTGACTGACTTATTTCATTTAGCACAAAGTCTTCCAGATGCATTCAAATTATTGCCAACAGCAGGATTTTATAGCTATTTTTAAGGGATTCTTTTCTGTTGACTTTGGGGTGCTATTTCTTGCCTCATTAGTCCATCAGAGCATGGCTCCAGCACTTACATGTCTGCTCACTGTAGGAACTATATAATGCATTCTTGAAATTTGGCTAAAGCATTTGCCTTATTCTAAATCCCTTCTTAACCAACAATTGGTTATTTCTGGTAGTTTTATACATGAAACAATTTAAATCTTCCTCTAAATTCCCACAGAATTTAAAAAATGAATGCCTTTTTCCCTTAGTCTACAAGGCTGCTGCTACAGCTTAAGGGTCTTTGAACAGTCCTCAGCTCTGCTCACTGTACAGATTTGCCCTCATCTTCTTTATTTAGCTTTTGCCATCTCCACAGTATATCACTGCTGATTTACAAACAGTAAAATGGTGTCATTCACAAAATCTCAACAGTGAGCTGGACAGCTTCCTTTGCTTTAGCTGAGAGCAATTCATAAAACAGAATATGCAGCAGTGGGGTTAGAGAGGTCCTTTAGGTGCTCTACTGTCAATGCTACCTGCCATGAAGCAACCTGCTCCTGTATGCAGTGATTCTCTTCTTTGGACTTGCCCTCTTCCCAAAGTGTGGTCATCAATATCCCATTTCCAATTTATGAGTGAATTTTTGCTGCACAGTTTGATCTCTGAATGACTCCGATGTCACCCAAGACAAAATTGGTATTTCTAGAATCAGAATTATCTGATGACTTTCTTTGTTTTTGACAATTTTAGCAGCATTCGTGTTGGGCAGATAAAAAGGATAAGGGAGATTCCCTAAATTATTCATTTCTGCCAAAACCTCCAGTCTATATATTTCTGGCCTCTGATATACCTAATGTTATCTGAGAAGTCAAAGTCAAATTATAAAGTCCTAGTAGACTTTCCAGCATCATCTTCCTTTGAAAATCTTTAGCAATTGTTTCTGTTCAGGCCTCAAGTGCAATTGTCTTTCTGTTGATTTTGTCAGTAGGGGCCAATAAGATTCTTTCTTTTGTGTGTGTGTGTGTGTGTGTGTGTGTGTGTGTGTGTGTGTGTGTGTGTGTGTGTGTTCCTGGAGATTGAACCCAGGGGCATTCTACTTCCAAGCTAAATACCCAGCCCTATTTTTAATTCTTTATTTTTGAAACAGAGTCTCACTAAGTTGCAGAGGGCCTCACCAAGTAGCTGAGACTAGCCACAAACCCGTAATCCTCCTGTCTCAGCCTCCCAAGTACTGGGATTACAAGCATGCACCACCTTAGAATAAAAACAAAGCAAAACTTCTACCAAAGCCAACACTACTTATCTCTAATTCTCTTTCTAATTGGCTAATTCTGTAAGTTGGCACATATATTATATATAAATAATGATTTCAGAAACGACTTTAGTTGTTTTAGTCCACATATTTCCAAGTTCTTTGCATTTGAGCTAGGTTTGTTAGAATGCATCTATTTATTATGTGAGTTACTTCAGTCCTTAACTTCCCTTGATTTCTTACCCAGAGGAGAAATTACCCTAATATAGTCAATGCAGTTTATTAACTTGCTGTGAATATTTATTAAGTCAAAGTCTTTATGAAATTATCTTAGCTAATTCAAATATATTCTGGCAATACAATAAATTTATACCAAGTATACTGTGAGAATGCAAATTGTGCTTACTTGTTTCTGAAAATTGCAATGGAAAATAAAACACTAACCAAGTTTACAATGCCATAGCAATCCCTGTTGGCTCATTGTGCTTCCTGTATGATCTTTACCACATCAGACACAATTGAAGCAATTGAAAAAGCTATCTCATTGACTACATGACCTGTACTGGACAGACAGCTCTGTTAAGTGGGAAGCTAATGAGAGCCAATAATCAATCATACCTCAACTATCTATCAATCAGAGCAATAATCTTTTGTATATTCCTGGAATTCTGGATTGCTTTCAAGTATTTAGTGCCTAAAAGAATGTAGGATATTACACAAGTGCCAATTAAAACCCCAAGAAATGTGATTTAGGCAATATGTTTCTGTCTCCCAAAAAGGATTCAGGCAACATTCTCTATGAACAAATACTGTCCTCCCCAGTTACATGTTCAGCTAAAGGCCATTAACCAGGGAAGAGTCTCTCCTGCCGTACTTTCTACCTTGAATCTCAACCTGACCTAGGCCCTCCAGCATGACATCTCTATTCTTTCTAGCTTCACCTTTGGGCCTTTCAGAAGACAATCACTATCCCATAAGTGCTATGGAACATTGAACACCTCTGGCTAGTAATCCTAAGGAGCTTTGCTTACCAATCCCATGTTCTTCCCCACAGATCACTGCAAAGAGGCTTATGATTCCATGCTGGGAGTTGGGCAAGTATGTCTCAGCCTCTCTGTCAATCTTTTTCACACCTGACGACTGTTTATCATATTTTTTTGTCCACTACTTCTAGTAGTTGTTGATTATTCTTTCATGAAACTATTATTACAATAGTGGATGCCATATGGTGACTTTCTAATCACATCACACATCCAACGTTTATTAATTCGGTTTCTAGAGCAAGCTACTCATTTAATATTTATTTATATTAGTATGGGTTTATGGACTCCTATTTCATTCAGTGGGTCATCATCTCTTATTATAATTATTTCTTTTAATGCTGATATTGTCTCACATTCTAAAGACATTGATACTTCATTTCTTTTGACCCATATCCATCATTCTGTTATCATTACATTACTTTCAGCTACAGCATTATAAAGCAGACTTATTTTGTACTTTCTCCACCATCAACACTGATATTGGCTATGATATTGTTCATTTTTGTAGTTCATTTAGTAGATAACAGAAACCAAATTCAGGGCTTTCTGTGTGAACTTTTTCCCAAGCTTCTATTGTATCTAGACCTTTTCAATAGGAACTATATATATATATATATATATATATATATATATATATATATATATATATATATATATATACACATTAGCTCCAACTCCAGACTAATGCCACTGGATTTGTCCTAACTTTCCCCTTTTCCATATTTGTAACTCAGTTTTCTTGGCAATTAAAAATGTCTCACTGGGCGTGGTAGCTCACTTCCATAATTTCAGTACTTGGGAGGCTGAAACAGGAGGATCGCAGGTAAAGGGCTGCCACAGCAACTTAGTGAGGCCCTCTGCAACTTAGTAGATGTTCTTTCAAAATAAAAAATAAAATAGGGTTGGGGGTGTAGCTCAGTGGTGGAATTCCCCTGGGATCAATCCTCAGTTCCACCTCCCATTACTCACACAATATGAATATATTTCCTAATCCTAGAATATATATTATATAGCTCAAGAAATGCTAGCCATCGCAATATAAACAACAATGACCTACTTAAAGGGTCTGATATAGGTTCAATTCTTTTTATCATTAGGGTAAGGGTGTATTTTTAAAGTAATATATTCAAGTTACTTAAATTTAGTTCTTTTTCCTTTTTCAGTATGTTTATGTTACCCATTTGAAATAAAGCATCATTCCTTTGTTTCTGTTTGTTTTCTATTGAGAATTTTTGCTTTTAACTCTGGTTGCTTTTATTTTCTGTCTCCTATTTCTTTTCTCTCTCACTACCTCTCTTTCCTCCACCACCCTGCACTTTCTTTCTGTCTTTTTCAAAACATAACATAAGTTAGAACCATAACAGAAAGTTACATATCTATATATTTTTAATTCTGATATTTCCATTTAATTTTTCTTATTGTTTCTATATCTTTGATGTAATTCTCCATCAGTTCATACACAGTTTCGAATTTTTCTATTAGATCCTTTTGCACACTAATATACCTTTTAAAAATTGGTATCTAGTAATTCCATCATTTAAATCATCTCTGGATGTGACTCTATTGATTGTTCCTTCCCTTCCCCTCCCTCCCTCCCTCCCTTCCTTCCTTCCTTCCTTCCTTCCTTCCTTCCTTCCTTCCTTCCCTCCCTCCCTCCCTCCTTTCTTCTTCTTCTTCCTCCTCTTCTTCTTCTTCTTCTTCTTCTTCTTCTTCTTCTTCCTCTTCTTCTTCTT
>PVLC010023813.1:0-25309 GCA_004027655.1 Graphiurus murinus | reverse complement strand
CAATTAAACAATAATAGATAATAATATTAAATAAATTGAATAATATGACATAAAATATAAGCATAAATATTTTATATTTAATATGACTATGAACCAGTTTGGGGACTTTCCTACTTCCCTTTCTTGCTTTCTGTTTTGTCCTTCTTTCTAACTACTTAGTCAAATAATTATTTTAGTTAGTAATTTTGTTTTAAGAGCACAGCTATTTTGTGACTTTAAGTCCTAGCCTATTTATGAAACTCCTCAACCATGAAAAGAAGAGTATAGAGACCATTTGTAGTTCTGTGAGAATGAAAATATAATGGACAAAGATAACTGCAGGAGGCTAGCCAGTTAGGATATTGAATTTTTGAAAATTTAATTGCATAAGCTCTTTCTGAATTCATAGTAATTATAATTCCTCACTTTTTGTTTACAATGAATGTGATATTCAATATTGCTATAATGTTTTACTTAATCTCCCAGGAATATAATCATCAACTTCAAAGTTTATGATAATCACAAAAGTTTTATAAAATGTTTGTTTTAACAAGTGATTTTGTTCAGTTAAACTAAAATTAAGTGTCCCTCTATTGGGTAAAGAAGTTGCTCCCTTCCCGTAAGCTGTAAGAAAACTTATCAGTTTTATTTTGATTATCACATCATTCTGCAAATAAACTCAACAACATTGTATTAACTAACTCCATCTTGATAGTCTGGCTTTAATCTGTACTTCCTTTGAAATAAAGATTGGCTTCTGCAATTTAGATCATTTGTCCAATTATAACAAATGTAATTAGAAGCTAAGGGGAAGGAAAAAGTCCTTGATTAAACCTAATCAAAGTGGTCAAGGCAAGACAACTTATGTGTAAATGTATTTACATCTGTAATGAAAATAGTTGGATAATAGGTCTTCAAAATTAGTGATACTTTTGGAATCCCCTGTACTTGGAATAACTTTCTTCTCTACATCTCTGTATGTATGTGAATCCTGCCCATGAAATCATTTTTCACAGACCTTCTGCAGAATCTCAGAGGTAGAAATAGTCACTGCTTCATGGAATTCAGTCTTTCATGGTGATCTCTTACACTCTTAAAATCTATTGTAATCAATCTTGACAAACTACAATATTCTAAGATTTCATTTTCTAAAGAACAATTTAAAATATCTTCATAATTTTTCTCAAAGGATATGAAAGGGTTTAAACATATTCCACAGCAGCCACTGGATGTTTCTATTCATCTCCTGTTCCCATATTCTCTGAAACTACTCTGTTACATCACTTCCTAAACCTTGACATGTCTGTAACCTTATTCCACCATTCTATTCCATGTGGCTGTTTCATTCTCTTCCTTCTCTTTCCTATTGTTAAGAAATTTAAATGTGTAATTTCCTATAGAATTTAGACTTTTGGCAGACAAAACCAATATTCTCTCTGGCAGGTAGAAAGAAACAGGAAGAAGCCAATGAATATCTTGTACTGATACTTATGTCTTGTGATCTATGATATCAATATAAATGTTACACTGAACACCTGCTTTATATATGTTGATCCAAGTGTATATACTGGTACTGGAGACATAATAATGAAACAGAGTAGACCCATGTTTAGAACCGATGGTACCATGGGGGAGCCAGACAAGAATATAGCCAGTTACAGAACATTATGATAACTATTCTTATAAGTATTTCTGAGGGAAGTTCAAGGTTCAGTGGAGACAAAATTTTTCAGAGTTAGGTTTTAGCAATCATTGGTTTTGCTGGAACATAGCCTCTCATGAAGTGAGATTTCAGAGTGGATTGGTGATTTAGAAATGTATTACAATGTCACAAAACATACTGCAGAACTCTTCCATTACATTTTGCTCTCTTCGAATGTATGTCACTATTAACACTCAGAGAGTACAGAATATGCTATATTCACACTTATATATTGAAAACACCAAACAGCACCTGTCGTTTAGTATGTTCTCATTAAGTTTTTCTATTATTTTCATTGTTTAAATTATTATTCTACTAATTATAACTTAGACCTTTCACTAGCCTCCCTGTCCACTAACTTAGAACTGTCTTTTGTCATTCAATTGTTTTAGTATTTCTAATCCATTGAAATATCCCATCAAAAGCTCAGAAATAATACCAACAGTTTACATTGTAGAAGCAGCTTACATCATCCACATGAAGAATTTCAAATTGAAGAACATGAAATAACTTGCCCAAGAGCATCAATGAGAAGTGGAAATTGCTTCTAAATAGCATGTTTTGGGTTTTATGCTTTGTTCACTGGTTGCCTCCTTCCTCAGATACTAAGAGAAAATGGAGAAGCTGATATTTAAGACAACACGAAATGATTTCTGTTACATCACTTCAACTCCCTAAGGACTGTTGTGACTTAGAAGGTAAAAGTTATTACCGGTAAATTTTGTGAGTGGTAGTTTCTACTAGCATAACCATTTAGCAGTTGATGCTATGAATTACTGTTCTCATGGACTCAAATGAGGCATTTTTTTTTTTTAAATCTGTTCTTGGAAGCCAAAGAATGTGCTCCCTCCATTAAAGACAAGATGCTCTGGGTATATGTTGAAACTTATAATTTAAATTGAAAATATAATTTCCAGGTGGATATCTGAGTTCCAGATTTTAACCATTTAGTCAAACTGAGTTCTAACACGAGAATAGACCCTTCTTCCCTTCTTAGGCAAAAAAAAAAAATTTACTTTTATTCAAGAATGAAATTTAAGATAAAAGATATTTGGGAGAAAAAGAAACCAATATCATTTAGAAAGTTGAGTATTAGTTATGGCAGAGTAGTTACCTATTAATTATGTAATTCATTGAAATGTCAATTATGTTAATTGTCTCTCAATATCCATTCTCACTGATCTCCTCCCCTGCAAGAATTTAGTTGGGCATATGAACAGCTAAAGATATTATTTCCCATCATCTCCTTCTAAATACCATCATCTGACTTAATTTTGGACAAATCTTGATATATAAGCTGAAGTAATATATGCAACATTGTAACATTTGTTTATAAGGAAATATATAAAGCATTTTTTAAAAACCACATTGCACATGCAGGTTTGCAGCCAGCCTCAGGAACTTGTGAGACCCTCCACAACTTAGTGAGACTGTTTCAAGGTAAAGAATTAAAAAAATAGGGCTGGGGGTGTAGCTAGGAGGTAGAATGTCCCCTGGGTTCCATCCCCAGTACCACCAAAAAAAAAAAAAAAAGGCTTAGAATATGCCCTAGGGCATATTTAAAAAATATACCAATAGGTATATTTTAAAAGGTATATAACAATTGGTGTAATTGTTATATATAATTGTTATATATATATATATTATATATAATTGTTATATATATATATATAATATATATATACACACTTAAACCCATACATACATATACCCAGAGCATCTCGTCTTTAATGGAGGGAGCACATTCTTTGGCTTCCAAGAACAGATTTAAACTCACAAGGTAGAGTATGTATATATATACATTTTAAAATGTACCAATAGTATTTTTTATATTTAAAAATTCTTAACATCACTAATCATCAGGAAAATAGAAATCAAAACTCTAAGGAACTATCCCTTCATACCTGTCAGGATGACTATTATCAAAAAGACAACAAAAGTGTTGTAGGAAATATGGAGAAAAAAAGACATTCTGGACACCTTTCGTAGGAATGTAAACTAGTATAGTCATTATGAAAAGTAAAGTGGAAATTCCTTAAAAATTTTGAAGATAAAAATAAACATAAAGCTGGGCATGGTGGCGCACGTTTGTAATCCCAGTACTTGGGAAGTTGAGACCAGAGGATCCGGGTTCGTGGCCAGTCTCAGCTAATTAGTGAGGTCCTCCACAACTTAGTGAGACCCTGTTTCAAAATAAAGAATAAAAAAATAGGATGGGGGGTAGCCTGGAGGTATAATGCCCCTGGATTCAATCCCCAGTATCACAACACACACACAAAATTCCGCTTCTAGGTATATATGTCAAGTACATATCCTCACTCCCATGTTTATTGCAGTATTATTTATAATGGAAGCAACCTATATGCCCATCAACATATAAATAGATGAAGAAGATGTTGTACATATACACAATGGAATATAATTCAACTTTGAAAAAGAAATCCTGTCATTCATGACAACAGGGATGAACATGATGGATATGAGGTTAAGTGAAATAAGCCAAACATACAAAAGTAATACCGCATCATTTCATTTATATATGGGATCTAAAAATGATGAACTCACAAGGTAGAGTGGTAGTTGCCAGGGTCTGTGGCTCAGGGTGTTAGGTTGCAGAGATGTTAATCAAAGGATACCAAATTTCAATTAGGCAGGAGTAATTAGCTAAGGAAACATTTTATATAACATAGTGATAATAGTTAATGTATGGTATGCTGGAAAACTACTGAGTAGATGGTGAATGTTCTTTTTTTTTTAATTAATTGGTGCATTGTAACCATACATCTTTGTTAGGTAAAAGCTGATAAAGGCATATATGCACACATTTCTCAACCCCTTCCCCAATTCCCACCCCACTCCCTCACCCTCCCTCCTTCTCAAGTTCAGTTTAGTGATTGACTTCCATATATTTGTGAAAGTACATCATGTGCATTAGGGTGCCCCCCACTCCCATCCATTACTTTCAGTTAGGTCAACTTCTTTGCTCATCTAGGGTTTCTCCTTTTTCATCTGGAGTCCCTCTTATGCCCCATCTTCATTCCTAGCATCCGCATATTAGGGAGAACATATGCTTTTTTACTCTTTGGGACTGAATAATCTCACTTAACATAATATTTTCTAGTTGCATCTATTTCCCTGCAAATAACATGATTCTGTTCTTCTTTATGGCTGAGTAAAATTCCATTGTGTACATATTCCATAGTTTTGTAATCCATTCATCTGTCGATGGACATCTTGGCTGTTTCCATAGTTTGGTAATTGTGAATTGTGCTGCTATAAACATAGATACACATGCATCAGTCTGATAGTTTTGTTTCCATTCTTTTGAGTAGATACACAGAAGTGGTATTGCTGGATCATATGGTAGGTTCATTCCCATTCATCTGAGGACCTCCATACTGTTTTCCAAAGTAGTTGCACTAATTTGCAATCCCACCAACAATGTATTAGGGTTCCCACTTCACACCCTCGCCAGCATTTGTTGTTGTTCATGTTTTTTATGATTGCCATTCTGATTGGAGTTAGGTGAAATCTCAAGGTACTTTTGACTTGCATCTCCCTGGTTGTTAATGATGTAGAACATTTCCGCATACATTTATTGGCCATTTCTATTTCCTCTTTTGTGAGGTGTCTATTTAGATTCTTTGCCCATTTTCGAATGGATTATTTGTTTTCTTAGCTGTTATTTTCTTGAGCTCTCTGTATATCCTAGATATTAGGCCTCTATCAGAAGAGTAGCTGACAAAGATTTTCTCCCACTGTGTGGGCTCTCTGTTGAGGTTCTTGATAGTTTCCATTGCTGCAGAAAAGCTCTTCAGTTTAATGCAATCCCATGTCTTGATCTTCCTTTGAGTTGCTTGTGCTTTTGGGGTCTTGATGAGGAAGTTTTTGCCTGTGCCTATGAGTTGTAGCATTGGCCCTATGCTCTCTTCAAGTAGCTGCAAGGTCTCTGGCCTGACTTCCAGGTCTTTGATCCACCTTGAGTTGACTCTTGTGCAGGGTGAGGAAGTGGGGTTTACTTCCATCTTCCTGCATATGGTTAAACAATTTTTGCTAACACTATTTGTTAAAGAGGCTATCTTTTTTCCAGTATATGTTTTTGATTCATTGTCAAAAATAACTTGTTTTTAAGCACGTGGGTCTGTTTCTGAATCTTCTATTCTGCTCCATTGTTCTATGTGTCTGTTTTTGTGCCAATACTATGCTGTTTTTATTACTGTGGCTTTGTAGTACACTTTTAAGTCAGGTATTATGATACCTCCTGCATGGTTCTTGTTGCTGAGAACTACTTTGGCTATCCTGGGCTTTTTGTTGCTCCAGATGAATTTAAGGACTGATTTTTCTATGTCTATGAGGAGTACCCTTGGTAATTTCATGGTTATTGCATTGAATCTGTAGATTACTTTTGGAAGGATGCTCATTTTGATGATATTTATTCTGCCTATCCAAGAGCATGGAAGATCTTTCCATCTTCTAAGGTCTTCATCGATTTTTTTCTTCAACTTTTTATAGTTTTTCTTATAGAGGTCTTTGGTTAGGTTTATCCCTAAGTATTTCATTTTTAGGGGTGCTATTGTAAGTGGAATTGTTTTCTGGATTTCTTTTTCAGTGGATTTATGGTTGGCACACAGAAAAGCTTCTGATGTTTTAAGATTGATTTTGTATCTGGACACTTTGCTCAACTTGTTGATCAGTTCAATAAGTTTTTTGGTTGAGTTTGTTGGGTCTCTACGTCTAGTATCATGTCATCTGCAAAAAGGGATAGTTTTAGTTCTTCTTTCCCTACTTTTACCCCTTTGATTTCCTTCTCTTGCCTTATTGCTCTGGCTAGAGTCTCAAGTACTATATTGAACAAAAGAGGTGATAATGGACATCCTTATCTTGTTCCAGTTTTTAGTGGGAACTCTTGCAGTTTCTCTCCATTTAATATGATGTTGGCTGTGGGCCTATTGTATATTGCCTTTATGATGTTGAGATATGTTCCTTCTATTCCGATTCTCTGAAGTGCTTTTAGCATGAATGGGTGTTGGATCTTGTCAAATGCTTTTTCAGCATCAATTGAGATGATTATGTGATTTTTGTCTTTGAGTCTGTTTATGTGGTGAATTATATGGATTGTTTTTCATATGTTTAACCAGTCTTGCATCCCTGGGATGAACCCGACTTGGTCATGGTGTATAATTTTCTTGATGTGGTTTTCAATGTGCATTGCTAGAATTTTGTTTAGCAGTTTCCCATCTAAGTTCTTCAATGATATAGGCCTGTAGTTTTCTTTTTTTGAGCTGTCTTTAATTGGCTTTGGTATTAATGTGATGTTGGCTTCATAGAATGTGTTTGGGAGGGTTCTGTTTCTATGTCATGGAATAATTTGAGGAGTATTATGATTAGCTCTTCTATAAATGTTTTATAAAATTCACTTGGAAATCCATCTGGTCCCGGGCTTTTGTTTAATGGTAGCCTCTTTATTGCTGTTTCTATCACTTTGATTGTTATTGGTTGGTTTAGGTTTTCTATATCTTCTTGGCTCAATTAAGAAGGTCATATGTGTCTAGAAATTTGTCAATTTCTTCTAGATATTCCTTTTTTTTTTTTTTTTGCGGTACTGGGGATTGAACTCAGGGGCATTCTACCTCTGAGCTATACCCCCAGCCCTATTTTTCATTCTTTATTTTTGAAACAGGGTCTCCCTAAGTTGTGGAGTGCCTCACTAGGTAGCTGAGGCTGGCCGCGAACCTGGATCCTCCAGTCTCAAGTGTACGCCACCACACGTGGCTAGATATTCCATTTTGTTGTAATATAGTTTTTCAAAATAGCTTCTGATGATCCTCTGTATTTCCATACTGTCAGTGTTAATATCACCTTTTTCATCTCTTATTTTGGTAATTTGGGTTGATTCTCTCTAGCATTTGGTTAGGTGGGCCAATGGTTTATCTATCTTGTTTATTTTTTCAAGAAACCAGCTTTTGGTTTTGTTTATTTTCTGTATTTTTTTTATTCTCTATTTCATTAATTTCTGCTCTGATTTTCATAATTTCCTGTCTTCTACTAGCTTTGGTGTTAGACTCTTCTTGTTTTTCAAATGCTTTGAGGTGTGTCATTAGATTCTTTATTTGGTGATTTTCTGTTCATCTTTTGTGGGCACTCAGTGCTATAAATTTTCCTCGTAGTACTGCCTTCAAAGTGTCTCAGAGGTTTTGATATGTTGTGTCTCTGTTTTCATTGGTTTCTAGGAACTTTTTAACTTCTCCTCTTACTTCTTCTATGACCCAATCCTCATTCAGCAGTGTGGTCTTCAGTCTCCATGTGTTTACATGGTTACTCTGGGGCTTCTTAGAGTTGATTTCTAGTTTCACTCCATTGTGGTCTGAAAAGATTCAGGGAATTATATTATATTTTATGCATTTGCCAGTGCTCACTTTGTGTCCCAGAATGTGGTCTATTTTGGAGAAGGTTCCTTGTGCAGCTGAGAAAAATGAGAATACAGCTGTAGTTGAGTGAAAGAGTCTATATGTGTCTAATAGGTCCATTTGGTTTATGGTATTCTTTAGATCAGAGGCATCTCTACTGGAATTTTTTTAGAAGATTAGTCTAGTGATGTGAAAGGAGTATTGAAGACTCCCAATATTAATGTATTGGGATCTATGTGTGTCTTTATATCATGCAGATTTTTTTTTTATGAAAGTGGCTGCACCTATATTTGGGGCATAGATGTTGATAATTGTTATTTCCTCTTGCTGGATTGTTCCTTTTACTAGTAAAAAATGACCTGCTTTGTCTCTTCTGATAAGCTTAGGCTTGAAGTCTAGTTTATCTGATATCATGGTTGCTACTCCTGCTTGTTTTCAAGTTCCATTGGCATGGATTACCTCATCCCAGCCCTTCGCCTTTAGTTTGTGGGAATCTTTGCTTGTAAGGTGTGTTTCTTGCAGGCAGCATATACATGTACTTTGGGTTTTAATCCATTTTGCCACCTTATGCCTTTTTATTGGGGAGTTGAGATCATTTATATTCAGTGTGATTATTGAGAGACTATTTTTAATTCCTAACATTTTGAGTTTTGACTTCTGTTTTCGGTGGTGTTTATTCTTCTTTGCTTAGTTGTTTGCTTCCTGGAAATTATTGTTTCTCTGGTTCTGACGTTTATTGGTTAGTTCTTCTTTGTAGTTAATCTCTTTGAGTATTTTCTCTAGTGCTGGTTTGGAAGACATAAATTCTTTCAGTTTCTGTTTTTCTTGGAGATTTTTTTATCCCTGTCATTTTGAGAGAGAATTTTGCTTGGTAAGAGAATCTCGGCTGCAAGTTATTTTCTTTCAGAGTTTGGAATATGTTACTCCAGCCCCTCCTGGCTTTCATGACTTGATTCAGGAGGTCTGAAGTGATTCTAATTGGTTTTGCCTCTAAGTGTCATTTGGCCTTTTACTGTTGTTGCCTTTAGAATTATCTCCTTAGCCTTAGCCTCTACATTAGTCAACTTAATTATTATGTGGTATGGTGAACCTCTTCTTTGGTCTGGTCTCGAGGGAGTTCTATATGTTTCCTGTACCTGTGTGTCAACTTCTCTCTCTATGTTTGGAAAATTTGTTGATATTATTTCTTTGAATAGATTGTTTATTTCATTAATTTCAACTTCTAATCCCTCTTCTGTGCCTATTATTCTTAGGTTAGCTCTTTTAAAATTGGCCCAGATCTCATTGATGTCCAATTCATACTGTCGAATTTTTTTCTAAATTATGTACAATGGATTCATTTTTGGAATGGTCATCTTCTAGGAGTGATATTCTATTTTCCATGTGGTCTAATCTACTCTTTATAATTTGTGTTGATGCCTTCACCTCCGTTATTGCATCTTTCACTTCCTTCAATGCTTCTCTTTGGTTCCTGTTCAGGGTTCAGATTCATTGTTTATTTGTTCCTTTCTTTCTTTCTAACTCTCCCTGCATTCTTCCCCCAAATCTTGTATTGATTCTAGTATTAAAGATCTGAATTGTTCTTCTGCTAATCTCTGCCATTCTGGGTTGGTGAGATCTGTTATTGAGGGGTTGTGATGGCTTATTGTTTCTTTGCTATTTTTCCTTCCCATAGTTCCCCTGTTCTTAAATTTATATCTTTGCTGCTCTTGCAAGCTTTTTCATCCAATCTCTGCAATGGGGATTTAGAGGTGTCTGCTGGTATATACAGGGACAAATTGTGTTCAGTGGTAAAGGTTGGGTGAGAAGTCACAGTGATGAATGTAATAATAGGGTAAAGTAGAGGGTATGGTCCAGTGGAATAAGAGGTTGAGTGTGTTGCGGTGATATATTGTAAAGATTAGAGATGGTAGATATGTTGAGGTATTCTGGTAGTCAAAGTAGAGTTTTAGGTGTGGTTGTATGAGATGGTCTTGATATGAGGCAGGGAAACAAGGGAAAAGAAAAGAGAAGAGAAAAATTATTGAGGAGAAGAATATAGATGGGAGAGAGGGAGGGAAGCTTGTAAACGTGATAAGGAGGAGAGTCAAAAAACTAAGCAAAAAAAACAAGGCAACCAATCATCCAAAAAAACATAAATAAATCAAGGCAATACATAACAAAAACATAGAAAAACAACTAAAACATAACACTCACACACACACACACACACACACACACACACACACACACACACACACACACACACAAAACCCAGCAACAAGAAACAAAAACAAAAACCCTGCTAGTTTGTAAGTACAGAGTTGAGTTGGCATTTGCAGCCCTTTCACATCTGAATGGATATTTTCAGCTTTTAAATGTCTGTTCACTCTATTAAGTTTTCAAATGTGTTTCTAGTATTCTTATTTGCTCTGTCCGTGCAGGCTGGGAGTTCTGCTGATGCCTCTCCCACCACAAGCTTGTGTCTCTGAGCTCTCCACAGGACCTGTCTGTATCTCTCTCTCTGCCTTTGCTGGTGGCGGGAGTGTAATCTATATGCCAGGCATATTCCAGGGTGCCTGGAAGTTCTCTATGCCCTGTGTGCACTGGTTCCCTCCCACACTCCTGCTCTTATCCAATCACTTGAAGGGCAGATGACTGAGTCTGCCCTTTGTATAGGGGCCACACTCCGGGGGTGCAACTTAACTTACAAATCCCTGCTGCTCTGATTCCAGTGGGAAGCATGATCTAGGATGTCCTCCATGCAGGCTTAAGATGGTTGTCCCATGTGTTCTTGATCGCTGTTGATCCTATGGGCGCATGCTGCCTGATTAGGGTGTGGAATTCTGTAGTTGTTTACTCCACTTCTGGTCATTGGGTGCACAGGAGGTCATTGGAAGTCTTGGTCCTAATAGATGCTGCTCTTGGCGACTGGCAAGATGGAGGCTGGAAAGATGGTGGCTGGCAAGATGACCGCTGCTGGTTCGAGGTGCATGCCACTGTAGTGCTCGCTGTCTCCTTTGTTTCCTTGGATTCTGTTCAGCTGCTTTTGTTGCTTTATTCACTTTTTTTGCTGCTTTGTTTTTCTTTCCTTCCATCAAGAAGCTGTGTTTGCAGCAGTTTTGATTCAGGCTCAGCAGTGCAGTTGATCGCTGCTCTGGCTCTGGAGAGAGAGGTGAGCTGGGGGTAATCCCGCGTTCTGGTCACTGTGGAAGGTGTGGGGATATGCCGCCTGGTTAGGATGTGGAGTTCTGGAGTAGCTTACTCCACATCTGGTCGCTGGGCATGCAGGAGGTTGCTAGATATCTCCGATATCTCCATGTTAGTAGACCCCCCGGTTTAATGGCTGCCACCGCTCCCGCGCATGGCGCTACTGCCGTGCAGAAGGGCTCCTTTGCTCTCCCTGGTCAGCTTTCTGGAGTCTCTTTAGCTGTAGTTCAATTTTCATTGCTTTGTTGGCTTTTTTTCTTCTGTCAAGAAGCTGCTTTTATGGCAAGTTTGATTGGAACTCACAGCGCCTGAGTAGAGGTGTTTCACTCAGACACCATCTTGAATGTTTTTATCACAAAAATATATGACATAATGATCAAGTTAGTTAGCTAGATTTAACCAATCCATACATACATCAAGATGTCATGTAGTACACCATAAATAGAAATCAACTGTGTTAAATTATATTGATTTAACAAAATTAAATAAACCATTTAGCATAGTGCATGTATGTTCTAATGTCCTTTAGTTGTTAAGAAAATAAAAATTACAAGTTATTATTTTAATTCCCACAATAGCTTTTTGAGACAGAAACTATATTTAATAACTATTATAATGGTAAATGGTAGAGCTGAAATTCAAATGAAGTCTATGTATTAGAGGGTCCACATTGTCTAAAAATGTGGAAATTGGCTGGAATTTACCATCAGTAACCACATTTTTAAGATGTCATAAAAATAGAAAGGAAATTACCTAATAATTACTAAAGCAAAATGTATACCAAAGGAAGTATTATATATGCACTTAAATGCTTACAAACATTCCAAAAATATTTTTATGTAAAGTCAATTCATAAAAATTGCTCTAATAAATGCAAATAAATAAAAGGTAAGTAAATAATGAATGATGATGGATAAATAAGTGCTTTGCCTCTTATTAGAAAAGATATAAAAATGATTGCTCTTAAAAGTAAGGATCAGGCATAATTATACACTGCCAGTGGCATTTAAAGTAGTACAGCTTTTATGTAAGTTAATTAGATGAAATATATCAGAACTATAAAACATGAGTATAATTATTGTCTCAGTATATCATCCCTAGAAAACATGGGATGTTTTTAAGAGTGTAGATGTGATAATTCTATATGTAAAGATTATAAAATATCCTCAATATTTTATAATAGAAATGATTATACCATAATATAGATATCTTATGATATATATATCATGTATATATAAATGTATCTATCATAGGTTAAATGTATATATCATAGATTTGTATAGATGTATCAAGTATACTCTGATATATGATATGCTTAGTCTTTCCCAAGCTAAACATATTGTGAAAAGTGATCGCATTACATGCCAAATTCTTGGAGCATATATATGATATGCTAAGTTTTTCAACCTAAAGTTGAGAAAAGTAATTGCATTGCATGACAAATTCTTGGAGCCTGTTTCCAGTTCAGGTTGACAGGAAAATGATGAATCATGTTGTCAAAAATACCTGACTTTTGCCCACAAGCTAGTTTCTCAGTTACCTCTACACACTTCTTAGATATGAGTTATTTGCTGTAGATACATATTTCAATATAAGGATACTTCTCTTACTTGATAGTTAAAAAGTAGAAGGCTAATGTGTGTTTCCAGGGTGACTGGCCTAGAGCAGCTGGTTTAGTAATGTCAATGGTATGTCTATCTGGTGGAAATCTGATTATAGGGAAGTCAATTATTGTTGGCTCAGATCTGGGACGAGGAGTACACTGTTTGCATTTTGTAGAACCGACCATCATTAAAACTATAAGGTCAGGCATACCAATAGCTCAGTTAGGGGTGACAGTGAGAATAGGAAGAGATCTCTAATTCAGCTGGCAACATAGTGACAGAATCTTGACTCAACAGGGTACTAGTGGCAGAATTGAAAGTGGTAGTTCCACAGAGATCCATGAAAATGATGGTCAATAGTGGCAGGTCGATGTAGGACTATCCAGGGATTTCCAGGAAAAGTAAAGGCAGAAATTGATGGCCAAAACTGACTTGAAAAGCTCCTTTGCTTCCCAGAACCTCTACCTCCTCATCTATGAAATGAAGAGTAAGTTTTTCAGTTTTTCATGAGTTTATTATGATTAAATTAATAATATTCATAAAGCAATTTAAAGAGTAGAAGGCCCTTAGTTAAATGGTGGTTGTAATTACTATTAGAATTATTATTAAACATATTAATGTAATATGTAAGGTGGATATAGTAAATGCATATGTAAACATAGATGTGGGTATGAAGAAAGTATATTTAGTAAAATGTATATATAAATATAGATGTTAACATAGATATATGTTCATCTATTACTATAAAAATGACATGGCAAAATAAACAGTGATGAATACCAATGTCTTAAACAATATTTATTAAACTCATGAGTTAAGGGGTCAGTTGAGTGATTCTTCAGTTTTTGTTTGGGATTACTTATGCCTTAGTGCCCAGATGGCATGTCATCTTTATTGCCATTATTGGGCTTCCTCATATGTCTAGGGCTTTGTCTATGATTACTTGGTAGATACAGCTCTGATTCACATACTGTCTCATTTTCTAGAAGTTTAGCCTAATCTTGTTATGGGGAAGGACAGGTTTAAGGAGTACACAGGACCTCTGGAGTTATAGACTCAGAGGTAGATGGTCATCCCTGCTATCTTCTGCTAACTAAAGCAAGTCCCAAGGCAACATAAAACAAAGAGTAATGAAAGAATGAAAAGGTTCTAAAATATTATTGGACAAAAGGTATGAGCATAAGAAAGACACCAAGTACAACCATCAATGTACCAAAATACCTTCTCCAGGTAGATAGTCTCAATAAGGTCATCATTTTAATTACTTGTAAATTCTATAAATGTAGTGTTATAAAATTATATCTTTTAGGATCATAAAATAATCAAATAAAATAATTAAAATAAGAATAAATCCACAAATATTTCATTGTGATCCATGTTTTAGGAAAGTTAAAATATAAAGTTGTAAGTAACTTGTGGACACAAAGAACTAAAAAAAAGTAGGAAAAAAATGAAAAGAATTGAGTGAGGAAGGTCTATCATTTGATTAATCAACCAAATTTTCTCCCTGGCAGTAATGCTATATCTTAGCATCTAGAATTCCTTGTCATCTGCTGTCAGGCTAAATGAATGAATCCAAGCTAAGTACCATCACACAAATGAGATATGTATGTGCCATATTGATAGATAGGATAGTTTTAAAGATATTAATTGAGGTGAGAAAATAGAAGTTTCCTGAATTAGAAATTAAAAGTACTTAAATAATTTTAATGCCATAGTCTATGAATCACTAAATTTGGCATCCCTATAGTCAACGAGGAGCAACTTCTTGTTTTACAAGTATAAGTCATCTGGAAGTCAGAAAAATATAATCTGGCCCTGGATTTGACTTTAACAAAATGACCTTAGGAAATAACTTTTCCTAGCTGAAGTTCTGTTGTCACATCTGTAAAATAACAGGATTGATTATATTAAGATTCTAAATCACTTCTACACTCAACATTCTCTTTTCTAGAATTTCCTCTTACTTTAATAATAAAGTATATCTCTGCAGAGGAAGAACTTTTGTAGGAACTCACTAGTGCAAAAAGGCTACAAACGTTTGGACAATTTTCCCTCTCTCTACCCCTCTACTTCCTCACCTGCAGATAAAAATAGTAGCAATTTCATAGAGTTGGTGGAAGGTTTTGGAGTTCCTTAATGTTAAGTACCCAAAGAAATGCTTATAGAGGAATAATACTTCCAGAATAATGATATCAGAAACTTTCAATTCTGAAAGTCAATTCTCTCTAGTTCTGCCACCTTGATCCATGCCCATTTTCTCTGCCCTGCTCGTTCATAGAAAGGATAACTCCAGTAGATTTCACTGGTTGGACCCTTCCAGTTTCTTCCTATTTGTTTTAGTCAATAAGTAATATTAGAAAAAGATTAGAAAATGAAGGGGGGAGGAAAGAGAGGAGGAGAGAGAGAGAGAGAAAGAGGGAGAGAAAGACAGAGAGAGGGGGTGGGGGGGGAGACTTCTTTTCCCCATCTTGCCCCTAGTGCCATATGACTGCTAGCATACTATAATTACTAACACAAGACCTCTTCTTCTAATTCTGAGCTCTTGCAGGGGTAGACTAACACTATATTGCTTTCTTGATCTATAAGCCCCCAAAGTAGTGACAATTTCTTACAGTTGCTAGCTTTTATCTCATATGTGTTCTCTGAAACCTACCCCAAACCTTCACTCATTAAATCTCTTCATTTGAGCAACATGACTAGAAGTTTGTTTTCTCTATATATTCTGATTATTTACTAACTGTACTGAATTCTTCACTAAAAAATTGTTACTAACAGTTTACTCAAATAATATATTAAGGCAATTTGTATGTCACCCCCTACATCAGCAATGGGGGAAAAAAATTCTGATTTGATGAGTAATATTTGAAGAGAAAGAATACAACAAAACATCAATAGAAATTAAGGAAAGATTATAAGAAATGAGTACAATGAAGATACTAAAATAATCCTCATGTTTGTATTAAGGGCAAATATGATGATGATGTAGAAATGTGTGTATGACTACTAATTTGAAGAATATGATAATGATAGAGATGATGAAAATAGTCATCTTCTCTGAAGTACCAACAAATGTCAGTTTGACTTTTTAATCTTACCTAAGTTTTACCCTTCTGAACACATTGATCTGCACCTTGTGGTTGATTCCAGGAGTCAAGTACATACTGAATCTTAGAAAGAATCAAGAAGGGAAGGGAAGGGAAGGCAAGTCTCCTAAGATAGTAATAAAAATGGAAAACAGATATATTATAGTCCTTTCAGTTTGGGTGAACATCACCTTGACTCTCGCCTGCCTTAGCAGCTGGATAAAATGAATATCTGGGCATTTAAAGCCACAGACATCTCTTAAAACAAAATCAAATAGTACTTCCTAATTGTAATTATATATTTCTACTTTAGTTCTTGCCATTTTCCTAGAATTATTTGAAAATTTATTCTCTTTCTCCAGATAAAGTTGATTCCTGGATATTGTGAGTTATATTTTATCCATCTTTTCACTTTCTAAAACATTATATGACCCACCGTATGTTTTTAAATTACTGAATGAGAACTAAATGAATAAATGATTACAGGTACAATTTTGCTGCCTAATATTGGCCCGTTAATCAACACTAGCAAGATACTTTTTATATCATCAATAAACTATCTAAACTATACTATCTGGTAAGCTAAGATTAGCCAAATTCATTTAACTCTGAAATACTTGGACTATGTTGATGTGGTACCAAAGACATGTTTAGATTGAAGTAGAAATAACAATTATAATACTGACCCCACAGATCAGTTCCTTTTGTCATTAATGATGAATGATCCTTTGGCTATCACATTTAACTAATTAATTTACTAACTAAGTAATTTATTGGTTGGTATCAGAGATTAAACCAGAGGTATTCTGTTTTTAAAATATATTCCGACTCTATTTTTGAAACAGGATCTCACAAAGTTGCTACGGGTCTTGCTATGTTGCTGAGGCTAGCCTTGAACCTGCAATCCTCCTATCTCAGCCTGCCAAGTACTGGGGTTACAGGCCTTTACCACAACATCTGGCACTAATTTTAATTATGTCAAAATATTAAATATGTAAAATATCACAATTACTTGCATAATAGGTAACTGGTTTTCAGATGATAAATGATCCCTGTGGCTCAAAGTGAGTGCAACCTTATGAATTCTTATATCAGACAACCTGTCCTACAACTTTCTAGAGTTCTCTGGTTCCAAAATGCTTGGAAAAATATTTTTACATTACTCATAAATATTAATACATGGAGTAATTATTACATTACTCTAAATATTAATATATGGAAACTCCAGAAGATATATTATATATATATTATATATATATATGTGTGTGCGTGTATGTTTTATATATATGCATATATGCTATAAAACTGATATTTTAGAAAATAATGTATCTGGAGACTTTTTTTTCTAAAATAACCTTCTTAAATATTAGAATAATGCCATGTTTTAATCAGAACACTAAATACTCTAAAAGTCCACTGAAATTTTTCACAAAAAAGGAAATAATTTTAGTTTGGTGTGAATAGTTCCTACAGACTCTATTCAAATGTCGAATATTTGCTATATCCTTCTTCCCCAAAGAGAACATAATATAGAAATTTTCATTGACACCATTTTACCTCACAAAACACTATTCAGTCACCAAGTCCTACCAACTCTATTTCTGAAATTGATACTGTATTTCATCCCTTTACACTGTCCCAATTTTTGTAGTCATTTCAATTTTTTTTTACTTAATCTTGATCTTCATTTTCTTTTAATGTGGTTACTACAATATCTCCTGATAGACTGCTTCAAAATATCACCATATCCCATTCTATATCCACACACTAGTCTGAGTTCTTTCTAATATACAGTTTTGATAGTTCCAAAATGTATTCTAAAAGCCTATGCTTTCTCCCTATTACTTAGAGAAAAGTTACTTCAGTTTTGTAAACAGTTACTGTAGGGCTATTAACACTTGACCACTGCTGACCGTTCCAATTCAACCTTTGCTGATTTCCTCTCTCTTGTTTATACAACACTTACAGAGAGACCAGACCCATCATCTTGCCACATGACTTCACATCCATTCCTCTGATCATGTGTTTTTCTACTGTTGTCCTATAAAGATCAGTTCATTTCACTTCCTTCATGAAATACTCACTGATACATCAAAATATAGGGCAGCTTTTTAAGCTCCCAAAGATGCAATTTAACTACAAATAATTTTTCCATATTTTTTCCCATAGTTGTTTGTACTAATCTGATGTTCAGACCATCAGGCACTAGATTTAGTTTTTATTCATCTGCTTTCCTGTTCTAGCATTTCATATTATATGCATGATACTTAAATTCTCAACAAAAACCTACTAAATATGACATTGAATATCACCAAGATGCTTTTTAACAGAGGCTACTTGGCTACAACTATTCATCATTATAACTTAATTTTTTTAATTATCCAAATGTAGAGTGGTCAGTTACATAGTCATCAACATATATACTGTTAAATATTCAGAATGTAAGGTGTTCCCAATGTAAGATGTAAGGATATTTATCATTATTCTAATAAAACATAAAAATATTTATCAGTATTCAAATACAAATTTTATTGTTACAGGTCTCAAAATCATATTTAATACAAAGACAGAGAAGACTCAGCCATCTCTTTTCAGATGTATGTTGTATATGAATTCCTTTTTAAAATTTCTCATTTATATTAACCAGAAAATATAATCTGTGGTGAGTAGATTTAAATTTTAGTACTACTTTACAACTACTCTAGAATTCACTCATATTTAAATCATTATAACTGTCGACTAACACTTTTACTATGCATCAGAGATTTGAAATCACTTGAAAATGTTCTCATTATATACTAGATAGTGTTGATATATTCATTGGTGCTCATGAATATAAGATTTGCCTCATAATTAAAAACTCTGTATATCATGGTAAAACATATTTCTTTTAAAATCCTCTTTGGAAGTATAAAAAGATAGATACACTAATATTACTAATAATGATACATTTGTAGAATATTTTTTCTTTTTATGATTTTATGGCTCTCCATCATTATGGCCTTTCAAGCAATTTGTTCCTATCATGGAGTGAGTTTTTTGAAGGACGTGTATTTTGTTAAACTAAAAATCTTCCTTTAATCAAGGATGATGTTATTCTAATCAGCCTAGCTCTGTCCTTGGACACACAAATTTCTGAATCTTGTTTCACCTGGATAGTCTTGCAATATCACACCCAACATGAAAATTAAGAATAGGTGTTTCCTACCAGGTGTGGTGGCACACACCCCAAATTCCAGTACTTGGTAGGCTGAGACAGGAGGATCGCAGGGACCAGCTTCTGCAACTTAGCAAGACTCAGCAAATTAACAGGACTTAATTCAAAATAAGATAAAATAAAGAGGACTGAGGGTATAGTTCGGAGGTGGGATGTCACTGGGTTTCATTTCCATAGCAAAAATAAAAAAAATAAAGAAGATATTTTATTGCCATAAGGATTTACTTAACCCCAGGAGTTCAAGTACTGAACATATGTGCATCAAGTAAATTGCGTTGTTGTTCCTCACATGATCTTGGTTTTCCTAATTGCTTTCCTTCTTTTGACCATTCCTGCCACTTAAAGTTAAATGGCACCTCTAGTAATTAGCTCCTCTAATTGAAACACTGACCCTATTCCCTTTAGAATAGACTGATGATTATCTCTAGTAAAAATTCCAGGACTGGACTTCAACCACAAACCCAGACCAAGACCTAGGTTGCCAGGTCTTCCTGGGATTAATTCTAAAAATTCACTACCAGTAGATGATATTCCCTCTAGACTTAGCTAACTCCTTTCTTACTGACACATTTTCAGATCACATTTCCTGCCCCATCAGTTCTGTCTTTGCTGGTTATTAAAAGTCATTGTCACACTGTCTAAAACAATCTATTTCTGTTGAGTCGTGCTTCATTATCAAAATGGTTTATAAGAAGAAATAATAGATGGCTAAGAAGAAAGGAGAAGAAACTAGAGAAACGCTAAAAGGTGGCAAACTTATGAAGCCTTGGATATGGAAATTATAACTGGTTTTGTCACTGAATTTAATGAGTCATTAGTCTTTCTTCTCATGTCTTGAATGTGCTTAAATTGTCTTCCTGCCTCTAGAATCATCTTTTCTAATCTGCATTCCACATGCCAGTCAACATGATCTTTCTAATTTGCAAATTTGACTTTGTTACTTATCTTTTGAAATTCACACGTCTCTTAACTGTTTTAAACAATGAAATTGCCAGTTTCTTGATATGACAGACATCCTCTTTAGAGAGTTTACCTAAACTCCTTTTTCCTCATGGCTTTCTCCTGTCTTACCAGGGTTTACCACTTACAAAATTCAAACTCTCTTTATGTATCATTCGATCACAACCTGTGTGTGTTGTGGCTGGTTCTTGCAGGCTTTCATTGGTTCATAGGAGCTGGCTTGTAAACATTCAGAAATTTTGCCAATTGTTATTAAATCATTTGGCAGCTTGAAATAAGCCATGATGGGAGTATCCACGATGGAGATCACCAAATGCTGCAAATCTGGGCTTCTCTCTGAGGTGGGCAGCTGATCAGCATTGAAAGCTGCTCAATGCACCTCTGGTGATTAAGACCCTTAAGTTTGCTTATTTCTATGCCCTTCCATTTGGAGACCTGCAAAGCAGAGATTAAAAAAAAGGAAGCTTGAAAAAAGACTGCAAGGCCCATCATTTTTTAGTGTGTATAGAAATGCATAGTTCAGGTCCTGTGATAGGAAAAGGCATAAAAGTATACATGCAAACTTAAAATCGTACACTATAGATAAAAATGACAGCTCTAATAGCAATAAAAGCAACAAATACCATTTTTGGTGATTAAATATATGCATGTAAATTATTATGCTGTTGCATCAGAATTCAATTAACTTTAAGATGCAATGCAATCCGTGTTGAATATTTCTAAATAAGATAATTGACTTTTGATTTGTAATTCACATTATACTATTTATACAATATAGCATTCATACTTTATGCATTGTTGGCTACATAGGCAATGAGTACAATTAAAATCTGACCAGTAATTCTTTTTTTTTTTTCTTTAGAAGTTAAAACTTACATTCATTGTGGTTCATATAGGAATTTCAAAATCCTTATTACAAAACACATTATTTCCATCCAAAATGTATTTATTTCATGACTGTTCATTAAGCTTACTGAGGAATTTTAAATATGCGATTGTTTTCCTTATTCAGTATGTCTGCAACCATTTTTTAACCACCTTGTTATGTGCAAAGGTTTTGAGTAAGGAATTCAATGTGACTTTTCCCCACCAGAGCAAATTATTGCCCAAAACAGTGTTTGTGAACTACAACATATTATTATCTCATAGTTTCTGTAGCTCAGGAGCTTAGGAGCAGCTTGATTGGGGCCTCTGCTGATGGTTTTACAAGGATATAATCAAGATGTCAGCAGTATTCTGTTCTTACTGGAGACCAGACTGAGGAAGAATGTGCTCCCAAGCTCATTGGGCTATTGGCAGTATTTATTTTCTTGTGGCTCCATGACCTCAGACCCTGGCTTCTTATTGGCTATTGGTGGAAGCTGCCTCAATTCCCAGGCTCTATTCATAGTTTCTACCATGCAACAGCCTCCAGATGCAGTTCATAACTTTGTCATTTGCTTTTTCAAAACCAGAAAGTGATTCTCTTTGTAATAAAATATAGTCATTTCTCACCATCTTTGCCATGAGTTAGAGACTTAAGTTTCACTCATGCTCAAGGGTATGGAATTTCACAAGGCGTGATTCATGGGAACTGCCTTAGGATGTACCTGCCACACCATGTATTGTTTCAGTTCTTTCCTTCCTTCCTTCCTTCCTTCCTTCCTTCCTTCCTTCCTTCCTTCCTTCCTTCCTTCCTTCCTTCCTTCCTTCCTTCCTCTCTCTCTCTTTCTTTCTTTCATGGCACTGGGGATTGAACCCAGGGACACTCTACCTCTGAGCTTTATCCCCAGCTGCACTATTTTTTAATTTTTATTTTGAAACAGTCTCCCTGGGTTGATGAGAATCTCACAACTTGCTGAGGCTGTACTTGAACCTGCAGTCCTCCTGTCTCAACCTCCCAAATACTGAGATTACAGGCATATGCCTCCATGCTTAGCTCTGTTCCAGTTAATGTTCACAACTCTTTAAGATGTGTGCTATCATCAGGACACCAGATAGCAAAAAGCCAAAATAAGATTCAAGCCAGGCAATCTTAATCCAGATTTCAAACTCTTATCATGTATTATAATAGTCCTGATAATCTATGTTCACTAAATTTATAATGAAATAATAAATGAACAAACGAATGAATAATGTTTGTACATCTTTTTCCCTTTATAGGTGATATAAAGTGTCTTTGTAATTAATAGAAATACACTTAGCACAGCATGTTGTTTAAACTAAGAATCTGAAAAAAATATTAAGTTCTTTTTATCATATGTCTACTTGGTGGATTTAACTTTTTTAAAGCTTAGTTTTGATTTTTTTCAAGCATTTACATATTTTAATTCTGATAATTTAAAATTGTTTATGGTATCAATTCATTTTGTAGGTATTATTAATTACTGGGTGATATATCATGTTATATTATTTTGATTGACTGGTTTGTTTATTCATTCGTTCATTGTATATGTTTCCTAATAAGAATATAATTTCTATGAGGCAAGGTCTTGTCTATTCTAGCCATTCTTATATCCTATGAACCAATCGAACTATAGGCACATACTAGGCTCTCAATAAATAATCTTGAATGGCTTGGCTGAATAAAATATAATAACATAATAGAACATAATTTCCAATTTACTGTCATTATTTTTTGCTCTACATTGCTTTTGTTGTTACTATTTTTATATTAAATCCAAATTATGTAGAGAATAAATTAGTGAAATAATTCTCAAGCTTCATTGAACTTTAATACACAAAAATATATTTGAATTTTTTTGTTGTTTAAACATCATCAGCATTTAATTAAATATCAAACAGCTAGTTTTGGAAAGAATGTCTCACTCTGCCAAAATATAAGCCACATAGATTTAAAGAAAAGTTGTGCTTTCCCATAGGCTTAACTCAGAAGGGCTAACTTATAAAGTGTTCCTCTGATCTCTGAAGACACACTCATTTCTATGATATATTTCATATAATCAAACTACCTAAATGATTTTGGAAATAAGATTCCAGCAGCATTTTTTCCCTCTTTCACTTTCAGCTAGAAAATATCCAAATCATTTATCACTAGGTAGATCTCTCTTATATATTATAGCAATAAACTCATGGCTAACATATGGTGTTATTTAGCTGTGTAACAGAAAAGATTAATCAGACGACAAAATGTCATTATAAAGGAAACATTTTAAACTGTGATTTTCTTTTTTTTTCCCCTCACTTATGGGCAACCTGCCAAATTCATCTACAGCTGGCTTAAAGAAGGACATGTAGGAAAAAAAAAAAAAACTTAATTTATCAGTGGCATTTAACATATATTGGATGCCCCAGTGGAAATGCATTGCTTGTGAAATGTAAATGTTTCCCTTTAAAAACATATTACACTATTGTTTAATTTGTGTGTGCGGGTGTATGTGTGTGTGTGTGTGTGTGTGTGTGTGTGTGTGTTGTATGTGTGTGTGAATTATTATTGGGTTCATTGAGAACATTAACATTACCAACATTGTCTAAAACAGCTATGTTTGAGGTCTTACTATAATTAGATATCTTAAATTTTTCTGAAAAAAAATGTTTTAACACATTAACACATGATGAGGAAGATTTATAGAAAAGAATTTAGTAAATGTCTTAGCTTCTGAAAGAACACTTTAGTATCATTGAATCACTATCATTATACAAATATCCACTATTAGGAAAACAATAGGTATTAACAATAGGTATTATTGCTTTATCAAAGTCATAAAATTACTATAATAATTAAGTAAAATGATTTTTTAAAGTCATAGTGGCTTTTCATCAAAATTTAAAAAAATTTAAATCAAACACAAAAACATTAATATGAGAAATGAAAATTTATTATTGCTTTTGACATGAAACAAACTTTAAAAAGTTGACAACCATTGTATTATTTGTTTCTCCCAAGAAGCTTCAATATGAGAATATTGAAGAAATTGACATTAATTATATATTCAATTTTAGATGATTACTTTGTTCATAAAACAATGTGAGGTAGGCACTACTCCCTCCTGCTCATGGGCATGAATAGAGATTTGTTTGATTTTTTATTTGTGCATTATAATCATATATCCTAGTGAGGTTCAGAGTGGTAGAGACATACATGCACACAGCATTCATTGTGTGTTTCCCTCCAGACCCCATTTAGATAATATTTACATTGATATAAATAACTTCATGTATGAACAAAGGAGTATTATAATTGTTTGCATTATCAGATCTTCCCTTTATCCTCCCCATTCTTCCCCCTATCCACCTCTCCCATTCTACTAGTGTCTCTCCTCATTTACATAAAACCCTTTTTGTTTCCCAGTTTTCTCCAGCTTTCACATGTGAGTGAAAACATCTGACCCTTCACTTTCTGTGACTGACTAATCTCACTTAGCATAATATTCTCTAGTTCTATCCATTTTCCTGCAAATGACAGGATTGTATTTCAAAAGAAATACAAATTGACAACAAATATGTGAAAAAATGTTCAACATCATTAGCAATCAAGGAAATTTAAAGGAAAATGACACTGAAATTCCACTAACTCCAGTTACAATGGTAATCATCAATAATACAAACAATAATAAACGTTGGCAAGGGTATGTAGAAATAGGAACCCTTATACACTAGTGATGGGATTGCAAATTAGTACAGCTGCTGTGGAGATCACTATAGAGTTTCCTTAAAAGACTGAGAATAGAGCCACCATATGCAAGGAAGTGAAGTCAGATTACTAGAGGGTTACATGCATTTCCATGTTTATAGCATCATACTATAGCCAAAGTGTGAAATCAGCCTAGGTGTCCATTAACAGATGAATGGATTACAGAATTCTGGTATCTACATACAATGGAATTTTACTCAGTCAAAAAAAAAAAAAGATTTTTCTGATTTTAAAGCCTTAATTTCTCAAGCCACCTATGCTGTATGGTTTCTGGGTCAATTTAACATTTGTCTTACCAGCATGTATCCTAGATATGTTTTCAGCAGTTCTCCAAAATCTGAGAATACTGCCCCCATTTTATGAGGATCATGTCACAACTCATTTTCTTGCTGTGGTTGTATATTTATGCATTTACATATTCACTTTCTAAATCCAACAAAGAATACATTCTTATGACTTTCTTAAAACCTGCTGGATATGTGGCATATTAATCTGGAATACATTTGTATAAATTAACATGCTAAGTATCCAA
>PVLC010023812.1:0-25285 GCA_004027655.1 Graphiurus murinus | reverse complement strand
GCCGGGCGTGGTGGCGCACGCTTGTAATCCCAGCATTTGGGAGGCTGAGACCAGAGGATCCGGGTTCGAGGCCAGCCTCAGCTACCTAGTGAGGCACTCCGCAACTTAGTGAGACTCGGTTTCAAAATAAAGAATAAAAAAATAGGGCTGGGGGTGTAGCTCGGAGGTAGAATGCCCCTGAGTTCAATCCCCAGTACCGAAAAAAAAAAAAAGGCTATATGTAAAGCCGGGCGTGGCGGCGCACACTTGTAATCCCAGCATTTGGGAGGCTGAGACCGGAGGATCCGGGTTCGCGGCCAGCCTCAGCTACCTAGTGAGGCACTCCGCAACTTACTGAGACCCTGTTTCCAAATAAAGAATAAAAAAATAGAGCTGGGGGTATAGCTTGGAGGTAGAATGTCCCTGAGTTCAATCTCTAGTACCGCAAAAAAAAAAAAAAAAAAAAAAAAAAAAAAAAAAAAAAAAAAAAAGGCTACACGCAGTCCATCGTGTGAATGAGCCTTACATTATTTAACTAGTCCCCTATTCGTTTCTGGTCTGTCACTGTTATAAATGATGCCATAATGAATAACCCTGCAGACATGTCATTTGCGGTTCTGCTGGGATATCTGGAGGATCGATTCCTAGAAATGGCATTGCTGTAGTCCAAGAGGACATGCATTTGAAACTTTTGCATGCATGTTAAACGCAAGTTTTAAATAGCAAGGCTACTTTTAAAGTAAGGAAAGCATGGGTCAAGGAAGTTTGAAAAGGACAAGCTTAAGAAAGAGAAGAACAGGTTAGAAGTTCCACCACAAGGAGAAGGGGGACAGAATGCTCTTGTACACTGTTGGTGGCTGTGCAGGTTGATCAGCCTCCCAAGTACTGGGATCACAGGCGTGCACCACCATGCCCAGCTTAACTTTTCAATTCTACTTCTAGAAAGCAGTCTTACAAAAACACTAGCACCAGCTGGAAAGCATGTGTAATAACAGTAGCAGGTGTGATGTGGCGGGCACAGTGCTCAGAGCTTCTCAGGCATTAACCCATCTAACTCTCATGGTCTTGTGGAGTACGGGCTGCTATCCCAATCTTACACATATGGAAACTTGAAAACAAAGAGGGTTGAATTGAATATGTGGGGAGGTGGGATTGGACCCAGGCAGCCTGGCACAAGTCTGTGCTCGTAAGTGTGCAAATATACAAATATTATGAAATAATGAAAAGAAAATGGAAAAGCCTAAATGTCTCAGAGTGAGTTGGTTAATATTCTAAACTCATTGGTGGCGCACGCCTGTAATCCCAGTACTTGGGAGGCTGAGACAGGAGAATTGCAGGTTCAGCAAGTAGCGAAACTCTCATCAACCTAGGGAGACCTTGCTTCCAAAAAAGAAATAAAATCAGCTGGGGGTATAGCTCAAAGGTAGAGTGCCTCTGGGTTCAATCCTCAGTACCACCACCACCAAAAAAAAAAAAAGGCCGGTGTATGCATGTATGTATATATGTATGTATGTATTAATTTTCCTATTTCAGTTTTGAAACAGGGTCTCACTAAGTTGTGGGGTCCTCACAAAGATGCTGAGGCTGGCTGTGAACCTACAATCTTCCTGTCTCAGCTTCCCAAGTATGGAGATTAAAAGCATGCGCCACCACACCTGGCTGCATGTATGTATGTATGTATTGTGGTGCTGGGGATGGCACTTGGGGGCCTTCTACCTCCAAGTTACACCCTCAGGGTTTTTTTTGTTGTTGTTTTTGGGTTTTTTTTTTTTTTTTTTTTTTGCGGTACTGGGGATTGAACCCAGGGGCATTCTACCTCTGAGCCACACTCCTAGCCCTATTTTTTATTTATTTATTTATTTATTTATTTATTTATTTATTTATTTATTTATTTATTTTTTGCGGTACTGGGGATTGAACTCAGGGGTGTTCTACCTCCGAGCTATACCCCAGCCCTATTTTTTTTATTCTTTATTTTGAAACCGAGTCTCAGTAAGTTGCGGAGTGCCTCACTAGGTAGCTGAGGCTGGCCGCGAACCCGGATCCTCCTGTCTCAGCCTCCCGAATGCTGGGATTACAAGCGTGTGCCACCACGCCCGGCCTCCTAGCCCTATTTTTAATTCTTTATTTTGAAACAAGGTCTCACTAAGTTGCAGAGTGCCTCACTAAGTTGCAGAGAGCCTCACTAAGTAGCTGAGGCTGACTGTGAACCTGTGATCCTCCTGTCTCAGCCTTCTAAGTACTGGGATTACAGGCATGCGCCACCATTGCCCAGCTTAAATTTATGTTCTAATTGTTCTATCTGTTCTTTATTATGCTTTCCTCTTTTTTTCCTGCCTTCCTTTTCATTCATTAAATTAGGTGTGGGTGCATATGTTCATGGACACACACACACACACACACACACACACACACACACACACACAATGGCACTAAGGATCAAATCCAGGGCCTCCTGCATGCTAAGCAAACATTCTACCACTGAGTTACACTCTTAGCCCCAACATTCACTAAATACTGTAATGTTTTTACTTTATCTTCACTTTTAGCTTATTAGCTATATCTCTATTTTAGTTTTTAATTATTGATCTAGAGTTTAATGTATATATTTTAAAATTATCATAGTCTAGCTCCAAATAATGGTAAAAAGTTTATGCACTGCAGTACTTGGTAGGCTGAGACTGGAGGATGTGGATTCGCAGCCAGCCTTAGCTACTTAGTGAGGCCCTCCACAACTTTGTGACCCTGTTTCAAAAAATGAATAAAAAATAGGGCTAGGGGTGTAGTTTGGAGGTAGAATGCCCCTGGGTTCCATCTCCAGTATCACACACACACACACACACACACACACACACACACACACACAAAAGTTCATGCACCTAACAAGAACCACGAGGGTTCTAAAGTAACACCCTACTTGTGAACATACAAGCTTAGCTGCTACAGTTTCATGATATCAGCAGAAGACTCGGGACCTGAGAGTGTCTTGAGTCAAAGACAGGATCTTGTCATCACCTTTATGCCACTTAGAATTTTCCTTTACTTTTGTACTTGTTAAAGGGCTCTTTTAGACTTGTTTAGACATAGATTTTCTTTTTGTTATATATCTCTCTTGTGTACACATAAAACCCAACAATATAAGCAAATTAGTTACAGGCACAGTGGCACACACCTATGTGCCTAGTACTCAGGAGGCTGAGACAGGAGGATCACAGGTTCCAGGCCAGCTTCAGAAATTTAGTGAGTCCCTCAGCAATTTAGTGAGACTCTGTTTCAAAATAAAAAATACAGAGCCGGGCATGGTGGCGCACGCTTGTAATCCCAGCATTCGGGAGGCTGAGACCGGAGGATCCGGGTTCGCGGCCAGCCTCAGCTACCTAGTGAGGCACTCCGCAACTTAGTGAGACTCGGTTTCAAAATAAAGAATAAAAAATAGGGCTGGGGGTATAGCTCAGAGGTAGAATGCCCCTGAGTTCAATCCCCACTACCGCAAAAAAAAAAAAAAAAATACAATAGGGCTAGGGGTATAGTTCAGAGGTAGAATGCCTCTGGGGTCAATCCCCAGTAACCCCCCCCTACACACACACACAATTAAAATTAAAATTAAAATAAAAAATAAAGTCCCTCAGGACCCCTGCCTGGCTGATATGGTTATGAGATACACCCCAATATCCGAGGTGTTCACCTGGTAAAAATGAGGGTTTTGAATTGGAGAATGCAGACTGGAATGCAGTTTTGCTCCTGGGGCTCGACAATCAGTGAAGCCAACTGTGTCTTCACCCTTGGCGCGACGGAGGTCACAGTATCGTCTTTATGTTTTAGGTTTGGAAACTCAGAAGGTAAAGTAACTGCGAGAGTTGCAGGAAGGCCTGGCGGCCAGCTGCGTCTGACTCAAGCCAGCCCTGCGTTCCTTCTGTCTGACTCTTTAAAACCTCTCACTGTGCCCTGGGGTTAACAGACTTTGGACACCGGGTTTCTCCAGGCCACACCAGGGAAGGGAGCAGAGTATTATCACATCACACAACATGAACAAAATAGTACTTCTTGGGCACAGCATCTCCTGTGGAACTGCGGGATCTCAGAATGTCTTAAGTCCCTCCCCGCCACTTTCAGGGTCTCACATGTGCTCTCTGGTGAGCAGCCACCTGGCCCTGGCTCAGTTTCCCCTTCCTGCACTTGTCCTGTGGGGCTGGACCACTGGCCAGAAGCTCCTCAGGGAGGGCCTTCCAGTCGGGGTCCTGCTCTGTGGGCCCTTCCTGGGTGAGGGGTGCTCCTTCTACTCTCTCCTGGGAAAGGCCTCTGACTCTACTCACCCCTCGGTCTTCCTGTCTCTGTCCAGCAACGTCACTTCACCCTGACTCTCGAGCCAGGTTCAAATATTCAGGACTTGTAGCTGTGGAAGATTAGATAGGACTGAGGTCTGGGTTTAGGGACCCCAATACTCAGGCTTTATCTCCCTAGATTAGCTTTCTCCTGCTGTTGTAACAAGTTACCACAAATGTAGTGTCCTAAAGTAACATTCACTTCTTCTTTTTTTTTTTTGATACTGAAGACCAAATCCGGGGCATTATACTCCTGAGCTACACCTCTAGCCTTTTTTTATTTTTTATTTTGAAAGAGGGTCTTGCTAAGTTGCTGAGGCTAGCCTTGAACCTGCAATCCTCCTGTCTCAGCCTCCCAAGCACTAGGATTATAGGTACGTGCCACCATGCCTGACTCAACTCCTATCTGGCAGTTCCATAGGTCAGAAGTCCAGGCTAGCTTACAACAGGGGTTTTTCTCTGCTTACAGGTCTCAGAGGCCTGAAACCCAGGTGTCAGCAGGACCAAGCTCTCTGGAGACTGTAGGGGAGAATCCTCTTCCAAGCCCTTTTTGGTTCTTGGTAGAACTCAGTTCCTGTGTCCTGGCTGGCTGTGGGTCACAGGCCAATCTTTGCTCCTGGAAGTGGTCCTTGTTCCATCTCGTACTTGCCTTGTCCCAATGCACCCCAGCAACAGTGCTTCAGTCTCATTCACCCTCATAGTCTCTGACTTCTTCCTCATCTCTCTGATTCCAACAGGAGAAAGTCCTTTACTTTTAAGAGCTTCTGTAAATTGATTGCCCTCGCCTGAGTAATGTAGGTTATCTCTGTATTCTAAGGTCCAAAATCTTAATCACATCTGCAAAGCCCCTTTTGGTATGTATGGGAACAGATCTTCAGGAGCCAGGTGTAGTGGCGCATACCTGTCATCCCAGCTACTCACCTGTGAACTATTCAGGAGGCTGAGGCAGGTAGATCATAAGTTTGAGGCCAACCTGGGCAACTTAGGGAGACTCTTGCGTCTACATATATAATTTTTTTTGAGGTACTGGGGGTTGAACCCAGGGGCATTCTACCTCTGAGCTATACCCCCAGCTTTATTTTTTATTCATTATTTTGAAACAGCGTCTCACTAAGTTATGGAGGGCCTAAGTAGCTGTGATCCTCCTGTTTCAGTCTCCCAACTATTGGGATTACAAGTGTGGGCCACCATGTCTGGTTTTATATATATATATATATATTTTTTTTTTTTTTTTGAAGTTGAGGACATAGCTTATCAGTAGAGAGCTTGCTTAGCATCTGTGAAGCCCTGGATTCAATCCATAGTACCATACATGAAAAAGAAGAATGAAAAGGAAGACAGAAGAGGAGGAGGAGAAGATAATCCACAAGTTTCAGAGATAAAGGCATGACTTCCTTGCAGGGCCATTCCAGCTGGTTTGTAATTTCTGGGAGGAGTCAGGTTGCTGGCATACAGCCTGGGCACTGTAGCACCTAAAAAACTCTGTTGCTGGGGGAACGTGGAAGAACTTAGGAGGATTAAAGTGTAGAGTTAAAATTCTTGAGAATTTAACTTTATTTTTATTTTTTTTGCGGTACTGGGGATTGAACTCAGGGGCATTCTACCTCCGAGCTATACCCCCAGCCCTATATTTTATTCTTTATTTTGAAACCGAGTCTCACTAAGTTGCGGAGTGCCTCACTAGGTAGCTGAGGCTGGCCGCAAACCCGGATCCTCCGGTCTCAGCCTCCCGAATGCTGGGATTACAAGCGTGCGCCACGGCTGAGAATTTAACTTTAAAAAAATTCTTTATTAAAAAATTAATGCCAGGCATGGTGGTGCATGCTTGTAATACCAGTACTTGGGAGGCTGAGACAGGAGGATTGCGGGTTTGTGGCCAGCCTCAGCAACTTAGGCCCTCTGAAACTTAGTGAGACTGTTTCAAAATTTTAAAAAATGAATAAAAAATAAGGCTGGGAGTGTGGCTTGGAGGTTGCCCCTGGGTTCAATCCCTAGTACTGCCAATTAATTAATTAATTAATTAATTAATTAATTAATTAATTGGAGAGCCAGGCACACCTGTAATCCCAGTACTTGGGAGTCTGAGACAGAAAGATTGCAGGTTTAAGGCCAGTGTGTGGTTACTTAGTGAGATCCTGTTTCAAAATAAAAATTAAGATAGTGGTGGGTTAGCTCAGTGGTAGCACTCCTGGGTTCAATCCCCAGTTACCCCCCCATTTGACACACACACACACACACACACACACACACACACACACACACACACACACTAACAGGGAAAGAGGCAGCACCTCCCTGTGGGAGGCAAATGCCTTCAAGTGTTTGATTGGCAGGTGGACCCTTCAGAGCTGGGTTCCTGCGGGTGTGAGGAGCGCTACTGATGCTGTCTGCTGTTGCTGTGGTAGAAGGACAAGATGGCCCATGAAACTGGGCACAGTGCCTTTGCTTAGGAGGGACATGAGGGTTTTTCTTTTCTTTTTTTTTTTTTTTTTTTTGCGGTACTGGGAATTGAACTCTGGGGCATTCTACCTCTGAGCTATACCCCCAGCCCCTATTTTTTATTCTTTATTTTGAAACAGGGTCTCACTAAGTTGCGGAGTGCCTCACTAGGTAGCTGAGGCTGGTCGAGAACCTGGAGCCTCCGGTCTCAGCCTCCCAAATGCAGGGATTACAAGTGTGCGCCACCACGCCCGGCTCAAGAGGGTTTTTCCCAGGAGACTTTTGGTCAATGCTTTGGAAAAACACAAGTGAGTTGATGGTGGGTTTTGTTTTGGTGGGTGGGGTAGACTAGGGCTTGAATCAGGGCTTTCTGCATGCTAATTATGTGCTTTACCACTGAGCTACACTCCAGCCCCTAGTGTGTGTGTGTGTGTGTGTGTGTGTGTGTGTGTGTGTGTGTGTGTGTGTGTGTTATTGGGGATAGAACCCAGAGGCATTCTACCTCTGAGTTACACCCTCAGCCCTATTTTAGTTTTGATTTTGAAACAGGGTCTCACTGAGGGTCTCACTAAATTGCTGAGACTCTCCTCCAACCTGAGATCTTCCTGTCTCAGTCTCCCAAGTACTGGGATTACAGGCATATACCACCGCACCTGGCCAGTTCCTATTTTTATATTTATATATAATGCTGTTATTTGTCTTTTTATGCATTTGTATCTTGTCTCTCCAATGTACCTTAACATCCAAGGTGGTCTCTCATGCCTAATCTATATGTAATGTTTTGATTCCTTAAGCCTTGGTTTCCTCATTGCTAACACAAGGAATTCATGCCTTTCTTGCTTTGCAGATTACTGAAGATCTGATATCCAATGAGAAAAAGTGGAGAAGCAGCTTTAAATAGCATGCAGACGCAAGAGATTATTATCATTAAGATGTTACCTGTCTGCAGCAGGTAAGCACTGCCCAGGGTGGCTTTTGGTCAGGAGGCAGTCACAAAAGAGAAGGAAAGTAGCCAGGTGTGGTGGCACAAGCTTGTAGTCTCAGTACTTGGGAGGCTGAGACAGGAGGATCGCAGGTTCAAGGTCAGACCCAGCAACTTAGCAAGAACTTATTTCAAAATAAAAAATAGCAGTCAGGCATGGTGGTGCATGCTTGTAATTCCAGCATTTGGGAGGCTGAGACGGGAGGATCCGGGTTCGCGGCCAGCCTCAACTACCTAGTGAGGTACTTCACAACTTAGTGAGACCCTGTTTCAAAATAAAGAATAAAAAATAGGGCTGGGGGTGTAGCTCAGAGGTAGAATGCCCCTGAGTTCAATCCCCAATACCGCAAAAAAAAAAAAAAAAAAAAAAAGAGTAAAAATAGGACTGGGGGTGTAGCTCGGAGGTAGAATGCCTCTGAGTTCAATCCTTAATACCGCAAATTAATTAATTAATTAATAGCTATACCTCTGGAAGTTTAATTCCCAGTACTAAAAAAGGAAGGAAGGAAGGAAAGGAAAGGAAAAGCTGATGTCTTCCTCTTTACCTGGTTGATTATGTTGTGACTGAAGTTCAATTAGTAACAGCCAAAAAGTACTGACATCATTTCCTGAGGACAGACAGGAGCTGGGCAGGTGATCCGAGTTCCCCAGCTCTGCATGGGGTTGGTTTGAACTCCCACTCACAAGCCGGGGGACCCCACACCTTTCTCAAGACTTCTGGGAATTCCCAGGGCTTAGGCTTCTGAGTTTATCTCTTGCTCTAAATTCCCTTCTTGGCAGCCTTGTGGCCACACCTTTATCTCTGTTTCAGAATTGCCCCAAAGTTGAACACAGCCTCTTATCTCTCAACTCCTTCCACCTACTTCTAGGTGGTGGCTCGTCTGACAAACATTTATTGGAAATTTGGGGAATGGATTACACTGAGGAGAAAGGTTGGATGCAGAATCATAGTCCAGATATACATGGTACTGAGGATTGAACCTAGGGCATTCTACCTTTGAGCCCCCAGCTCCCCCGTTTTTGTGGCACTGGGGATTGAACACCCAGGGGAATTCAACCTCTGAATTACACCCCTGCCCGATTTTATTTCTTATTTGAAAACAGGGTCTCATTAAGTTGCAGAGGGCCTTGCTACATTGCCAAGGCTGGCTTCGAACCTGCAATACTCCTGTGTCTTAGCCTCCCAAGTACTGGGATTACAAGTATGCTCCACCATGCCCAGCATGTGTTTTTTGATTATGAAACAGGGTCTTACTAAGTTGCTGAGGCTGGCCTTGAACCTGCAATCCTTTCTGTCTCAGCTGGGTATGGTGGCACTCGTTTTGTAGTGGGATAACACCGTCCCACTCGTGGGTCCTTGGCCTCCGTGATAAAAAGAATTTTAACAGGTGCCAGTCAGGAACAAAAGGCAGGTATTTATTCAGAAATGTAAGGGACTCAGGAAAACAGGTAAGCAGAGATCTTCTGAGTCATGCAGAGGAAGGGCAAGAGAGAGAGTCCTTGCCTCCTTAGTCCTTATATGAGAGGGAGTTGGCACAGAAGAAGTCTGGACACAGGTATAGGTGGTCCTCCAAAAGAGGGTGGGCACAGGAAAAGTTGGATCCTCCTCCTTAGGTTTCAAGATGGATCTGACCTTGGCCCTGAATCTCAGGTGGGGGCTGGGTTTCAGGGGATTAAAAATGTGTGGCCCACTTAGACTTTTCTCCTAAAATTTTGAGCACACCCTATAGGGTGGGGTCAGCTAGAACTCTCCAGATTTTAAAACTACATTTTCCCTTTCCCTCCCAAAGTCTCCTTTCTGCCTAAATTTTATTCCTTCTACTCTACCTCATCAGTTTGTAATCCCAGTACTTAGGAGGCTGAGACAGGAGGATCGCAGGTTCAAAACCAGCCTCAGTAATTTAGTGAGGCTCTCAGCAATTTAGTGAGACCCTGTTTCCAAATAAAGAATAAAAAAAATAGGGCTGAGGGTGTAACTCATTGTAGGTGTGTACCACCATGCCTGGCTCAGATAATTTAATTTAATTTTAGCAGGTGGGCACTGGGGATTGAGCCCAGGGGCATTCTACCTCTGAGCTATACCTCCAGCTTGATTTTATTTATATATTTATTTATTTTCTGCAGTACTGGGAGTTGAACCCAGGGACATTCTACCTCCGAGCTACACCCCTAGCCCTCCTCTGCTTTCTCCTCCTCAGCTTTCTCCTGGTTTCTCCCCCTCCCCCCTCCTTAATTGCTGCTCATTTCTTAGGTGGAGCTATTTGCTGTCTTTGTTTTTTCCTCCCATCCACCCTCACCTTCCACCCTCAGGGGGCCTATCAAAGTATTGTCCTAAACAAAGACACTTCCTTCCCTGAAAGGAACTCTGCTACCAGCTGATAAAATAATAGCATTTCTTATCTGCTACAACAATTACAAGGTTGCCAAGTTGTGTTTCTTCCTCGGGAGATCTCACAATAGCTGGCCAATGGGGAAGAATAAACAGCCTGTACTTAGTGAGGTAGCTTTGCAGCCCTCATCTCATTGGCTCAGAGGCACCCATGTTTGGAGGAGGGCTGGGTAGTTCAGATTAACCTAGGTTACGATGGATGAACAAATAGCAGGGTTAAGGGCTGGGTAGAACTTGAATCCAGACCCCAGCTCACTCAGTGGCCTGTTTGGGGAGTGCTCCTCACTCCTCCCCAGCACTGGGGATTGAGCCCAGGGTGCTCTACCACTGAGCTACACCCCAGCTCTTTTTATTGTTTTGTTTTGAGACAGTGTCTTGCTAAATTGGCCCCGCAGGCCTGGAACCTCAGATCTTCCTCCTGCAGCCTTCCAAGTCTCTGGGATTACAGATGTATGCCACTGTACCTGGCTGCTTTGGGAGCTGTCATGAAAATGGGAGATGGCCCTTGTTAGTCAAATCAGCGGGCTTTTGAGGATGAACTTGGTGTCCTGGTATGGAAGGTCAAAATAGACATGGGTTACTTGGCAGATAGGTTTTATGTAAGTCCTGGAGGAAAAGATAAACTGTCAGCAAATGCTCTTCTGTGTTGAGACTGAAACATTATCTCCCCAGGATAACCACCTTGAAGCTGATAGGCGGAGCTCAGCCGGGGCCACCTCCTAAGTCCTACTCTCTGCTCTGGCTCTTTCCTTCTCTCCTTTCTTCCCCTGGTCACATCCTATCTTTTTTTTTTTTTTTTTTGTGGTACTGGGGATTGAACTCAGGGGCATTCTACCTCCGAGTTATACCCCCAGCCCTATTTTTTATTCTTTATTTTGAAACAGGGTCTCACTAAGTTGCGGAGGGCCTCACTAGGTAGCTGAGGCTGGCCTCGAACCCAGATCCTCCGGTCTCAGCCTCCCGAATGCTGGGATTACAAGCGTGCGCCACCACGCCCGGCTACATCCTATCTTTTATTTGGAACAGGGTCTT
This sequence comes from Graphiurus murinus, assembly GCA_004027655.1. Classification (NCBI taxonomy): domain Eukaryota; kingdom Metazoa; phylum Chordata; class Mammalia; order Rodentia; family Gliridae; genus Graphiurus; species Graphiurus murinus. The sequence goes on along the minus strand of PVLC010023812.1, from coordinate 14,142 downwards.
GCTAAGTTGCAGGGAGCCTAAGTTGCTGAGGCTGACTTTGAACCTGTAATCCTCCTGTGTCAGCATCCCAAGTACATGGTAGCTTGTGCTACCATGCCCGGCTACATCCCACCTCTTTAATACTGGCTCCTACTTCTGACTGTCCTGTGGGAAGCCATCCCTGGTGGCATGCACAGATTGAGTTCTCTCCCCTGGGAATCTCACAGACAATGACTCTCTACCTTGCAGCTATTTGTATGTTCTAGATCAGTGGCTTTCAAATGTTGTCGACTGCCAGCCACAGTCAGAAACACTTATTTTACCTCCCTTCCCCCACAGAAATACACGGGTGTTATGAAAACTGTTTCAGACTATCTCTCATGCTCACACTTTCAAACCTCCTGTGCCTTTCCATTCCTACAGTGCATTTCCAGTAGGGGGCTCAGCAGAAGGTCCTTTGCAGACTGTCCCCTGGCTGGCCTTTCCCTGGGCCACATCTGCTGGCAGATGTCCTCTGTGACTCTCCCCCTGCATTCACTTCAAGAACTCAGAAGTCACCTGGGTGTGGTGACATACACTTGTAATTCCAGTACTTGGGAGGCTGAGACAGGAGGATCACAGGTTCAAGGACAGCCACAGCAAGTAGTGAGAGGCTCATCAATCTAGTAAGACATTGTTTCAAAATAAAATAAAACAAGAGCCGGGCGTGGTGGCGCACACGCTTGTAATCCCAGCATTCGGGAGGCTGAGACCGGAGGATCCAGGTTCGCGGCCAGCCTCAGCTACCTAGTGAGGCACTCCGCAACTTAGTGAGACTCGGTTTTAAAATAAAGAATAAAAAATAGGGCTGGGGGTATAGCTCGGAGGTAGAATGCCCCTGAGTTCAATCCCCAGTACCGCAAAAATAAAATAAAATAAAATAAAATAAAATAAAATAAAATAAATAAAATAAAACAAAATAGGGCTGGGGGTGTAGATCAAAGGTAGAGTGCCCCTGGGTTCAATCCCCAATACCAAAAAAAAATTTTTTTTAAAAAAGGAAGCCGGGCGTGGTGGCGCATGCTTGTAATCCCAGCATTCGGGAGGCTGAGACCGGAGGATCCGGGTTCGCGGCCAGCCTCAGCTACCTAGTGAGGCACTCTGCAACTTAGTGAGACTCGGTTTCAAAATAAAGAATAAAAAATAGGGCTGAGGGTATAGCTCGGAGGTAGAACGCCCCTGAGTTCAATCCCCAGTACCGCAAAAAAAAAAAAAAAAAAAAAAAGGAGTCAGAGGGCTCTCCTCTGCCTCTTGGATCGCTCTGAAACAGTCCTTATTACATGGAATAGTAATCTGCTTCCCACACTAAACGGAGCTCCTAAGGCCAGCAATTTGCATATCTCATTCATTTTGTTTGTTTTTGTTTTTGTTTCTTTGTGATACTAGAGGTGGAACCCAGGGACATTCTACCTCCAAGCTACATCCCCAGCCCTATTTTATTTTTTGTTTTGAAACAGTCTCTCTAGATTGCTGAAAGTTTGCTGAGGCTGTCCTCAAACCTGCAATCCTCCTATCTCAGCCTCCCAAGTATTGGGATTACAAGCGTGTGCCACCATGCCCAGCTTTTCATTCAGTTTTATATCACTGGCACCTACAGTACTATCATTGTCCAGCAGATGTTAATTGAAAATTAGCAAAAGAACACTGTTCTCCAGTTTCATATCTTCATTAATTAAAATTCTTCCATTCCATATGCTCCTAATCTCTCTGGCTACTTTAATGATCCAGTTATATACATGTGTGGTGGGGGGAAATAGAAAGGGTAAATTTTGGAAATAATTAGTTGTGGATTCTGCAGTTTCTGGTGCACCTCCTTCCAGTCAGTGGTATTCATTGCCCCAAGAAGGATGAGGATTCTGATAGCTGGGATGTATAAATAAATAAATAGTCAATGCTCAACTTTTGAGTTTCTAGATAAGACTTCTTTTCTATTTTTGCAGTATTGGGAATTGAGTCCAGAGGCACTCCACCGCTGGGCTATATCACCAGCCCTTTTTATTTTTTATTTTGAGACAGGGCCTGGCTAAGTTGTCCAGGCTGGCCTCAAACTTGCCTGCCGCTGCCTCCCCAGTCTCTGGGATTATAGGTGTGTACCACTAGACGGGTTTTCTAAAGTCTACGGCTGGGCTAGGTGTAGAGGTATAGTTTATTGGTAGAACACTTGCCTAGCATGAACAAGACTCTGAGTTAGATCTCCAGCAACACACACACACACACACACACACACACACACACACACTAAATTAAAAATAAAAGTTCATGGATGAGACAATAGTTTTGAAAACTAAGAAAGGTCTTGACACCAGAGAAAGTCGGTCATAGGGTTTATGCCATAAGCAGTTGGTTGGAATAGTGTGGATGAAGAGGTATTGTGCCTGATGAGGTAGAGTAGAAGGAATAAAATTTAGGCAGAAAGGAGACTTTGGGAGGGAAAGGAAAAATATAGTTTTAAAATCTGGAGAGTCCTAGCTGACCCCACCCTATAGGGTGTGCTCAAAATCTTAGGAGAAAAGTCTAAGTGGGTCATACCCTTTTAATCCCCTGAATCCCAGTCCTCACCTGAGATTCAGAGCCAAGGTCAGATCCATCTTGAAACCTGAGGAGGAGGATCCAACTTTTCCTGTGCCCACCCTCTTTTGGAAGACCACCTATACCTGTGTCCAGACTTCTTCTGTGCCAACCCCCTCTCATATAAGGACTAAGGAGGCAAGGACTCTCTCTCTTGCCCTCCTGCTCTGTGACTCAGAAAATCTCTGCTTACCTGTTTCCCCGAGTCCCTTACATTTCTGAATAAATACCTGCCTTTTGTTCCTGATTGGCACGTGTTAAAATTCTTTTTATCTTGGAGGCCAAGGGGCCTTGTTATCCCACAACAGTGCCCACCCCCCAAGGCAGGATTAGGGATGGAATTCGACACAGGCTTGTAATCCCAGGTATTCAGGAGGCTGAGGCAGGAGGAACACAAGTTCAAGGCCAGCTTGGGCAACTTAGCCAGACTCTATCTCAAAATTAAAAAAATAAACACGGTTGGAGATGTAGCCAAGTGGTAGAGCACCCCTAGGCTCAATTCCCAAAATAGCAAGAAAAGAAGTCTGTCTAGAAACTAAAAACTTGAGCATTGCCTTAACTCTGAGAGCCCCTGGGTTCAATCCCCAGTGAGGAGAAAGAGAAAGAGGAGGAGGAGGAGGAGGAAGGCCACCCAGGGGAGGCTGAGCTAACTCCCACTGAGCATCTGTTGTGGTCTGTGTCTTGATCCACATAAGCTGTGCAACTCCCTGGGGGAGCTGGGGCCTCTGGTCAGGACCTTGTTTGGCAATGTGTGACAGAAGTGGCTCCTGGGCAGCCTGCGTTTGCTCACCCCACCCAACTACCCACATGCGCCGTCACCTCTTCTGGTCCAGAGGGCAGTGGTGATGGGGAAGCCCCAGCAACAGTCCTTGATGAATTGAACAGAACAAGCCCGTGATGTTGTCCCAAGGAAGATCATCATGGCACACCCTAAGCCTTTACATGCATTTACAAAATACCTTATTCCAACTGGAAACAATTATGTCAGCCAGAGACAGTGGCACATGCCTGTGAAACCAGTACTTGGGAAATGAGACAGGAGGATCCCAGGTTCAAGTCCAGCTTTACCAATTTAGCAAGATCCTGTTTTAAAATAGAAAATCAAAGCAGGCAAGGTGGCACGTGCTTGTAATCCCAGTACTTGGGAGGCTGAGACAGGAAGATCATAGTTTTGCCGCCAGCCTCAGCTTCTTAGTGAGGCCTTGTGCAATTTAGTGAGATCCTGTTAAAAAAAAAAAAAAAAAAAAAGAGGCCAGGGATGTAGCTCAAAAGTAGAATGTCCCTAGGTTCAATCCCCAGTACTGCAAACAGACAAAAACCCACAATTATGCCTGTTATGAAAAAATGTATTGAAAAAGAATAGAATTTAATGTTATCCTTTTACCCTGAGATAATTGCTCCTGGTCAACTTAGTTCTTCTACACATTTCTTGCTGCTTTGCATATGAATTTTTTTTTTTTTTTTTTTTGTGGTACTGGGGATTGAACTCAGGGGCGTTCTACCTCCGAGCTACACCCCCAGCCCTATTTTTTATTCTTTATTTTGAAACCGAGTCTCACTAAGTTGTGGAGTGCCTCACTAGGTAGCTGAGGCTGGCCGCGAACCCGGATCCTCTGGTCTCAGCCTCCCGAATGCTGGGATTACAAGCGTGCGCCACCACGCCCAGCTGCATATGAATTTTTGTGTGTGTGTATGTGTGTGGTACTGGGGATTAAACTCAGGGGCATTCTACCATCAAGCTGGCCCTTTTTATTTTTTATTTTGAAATAGGGTCTTGTCAGGCTTGGGAGTTCATGCTTGTAATCCCAGTACTTGGGAGCTGAGAGGTTTGCAGGTTCGAGGACAATTTCAGCAAGTTGTGAGACTCTCATCAACCTAGTGAGACCTTGTTTCCAAATAAAAATAAAATAGGGGTGGGAGTGTAGCTCAGATGAAGAATGCCCCTATGGTTCAAACCCCAGTACCACATAAAAGAAAAAACGCATCAGAATTTTGCTACACTGCTGAGACTGTCCTCAGCCTTTCAAGTCCTGGGATTACAGGCATGTACCACCATGCCCAGCTTGGCATATGAATTTTAGTTATAGACTAGATTGCATCCTGAGACCAAGAACTGTGTCTTACTTATGTCTTTAGTTCCAGCAGCTAGGACAATACTGGATGCAGAAAAGGCATATAATAAATATATGATTAGATAATTTCGGAATGAAAACTGTCTCAAAATCACAGTAGGCAAGGAAAATGAACCTATTTTCATGATTAGTGCAGATGATTTTTGGACAACGGTATGAATTTCAGGCATCCTAAGAGGCCGATGGAGGGCACTTTAAAGCTGGAAATGCCTGGGGTGTGTGTGTGTGGGGGGGGGGGTTGGACTTAGATTGCTAAGAAACCTCTAGGGGCATTCCAAGTCTTTCAGTGACAAAAAGGTCCAACATATTTTCTAAGACTGGCCCTTTCTCCTTCTGGTAGCCCAGAAGACATTTGCTAAGCAAGGTGTAGCCAGCACTGTTCCAGGTCCTGTGATGGTGGTTTACTAGAAAAGTGCAAAACACAGTCCCCACCTTTGCAGAGTGCTTCCTTTGATAGCAGGGGATGGGACGCCTCTCACCCCAGCTCTGGTCCCATTCCTGAGGGTTCTGATGTGTCTTATCTACCTCTCTTTCCCCCTACTGCTCCCGACTCCTTCCCCATTAGATCAATTCTGTATAGCAGCAAGCTCTCTTGTCTGCTCTGACCACGCCCAGGCCATCACTGGCTCCTGTCTGGCCACTAGCCCCCAGCCGGACCTGGTTTTCTGTTGACTGTTGCCCTCCAATCCCTTCCTTCCGGAGCAGCTGGGGGAGGTGTCCATTCCTGCTTCAAGCCCTTCCTGGACTCCCTATCACTCGAGTATGGTCCAGTCTCCCAGGGCGAGGACTCAGGGTGCCCGGGGGCTGGCCCCATCCTCTTCCTCTGTGCTCTGGGCTGTATTACCATGCCTGGGAGGCAGAGACCTCAGAGACAACTTCTGTTTGTCTCATCTGCAGCTTCCTGAAGACTATGTGGACTGGAACTGGTGAGTCCCAGGCTGGGCTGGGCTGTGACCACAGACCCCTGGCTCCTTTTCTGCCTCCCCTTCAATTTCTGGTTCATTCTTCTGCCACCTCCTCAACCCCAAGCCTCATGGAATTGCATTCTTCTGGCCAAGAGAGATTCTCCCTGTCCCCATCCGTCCAGTCCACTTCTAACTGCTCAAGGTCACGGAGCAGGTCAGAGCTGGGCTGGGACAGGAAGCCAGGGCAAGCCTCTCCCCAGCTCTTTGGTCCACAGCCTGTAGTATCTGCAGCCTCTGAGGGCAGGAAAGGCCAGAACCCCCTCCAGGCAGCAGAGTCCTGCACCAGAGGCGGCTCATCCTGCCAGTTCAGGTGCCTGCCTGCTTTGGCCATGAGACCTGGTGCCTATGGTTGGGTCATTAATTCCAGAGCGAGTTGAAAGAGGGCAGAAGGGACCAAGCTTAGAACAAATAGACTCGCTAGGAAAGCCATAATCTGCCACCTGCTGGCTGGATTCAAGTTTCTAGCAAATTCTTCCTGGTCTTGAAATCTTGCTATAATCACTGTGACCTTGAAATCCAAGATCTCTATCTTCAGTGTCTCCACCTACCTCCTGTCACTTGAGGCCTACTCTATTAACCCTATTCTGCCCCCAGGGGGTTTATACATGAAGATGGCTCTGGCCAAGCAGTGCCTAGCCCAGACAATGTGACAAGCCAGGTGTCAGGGAGGGGCTCTGGGAAAGGAGCTTCCTAGAACCCTCACCCCCTACCTTGTGGCTGCTCTCTTTTTCTCTTTGAGCAAGGCTGACCCATTTGTGCTTGTTACTGAATTGAAATTCCAAGGAAAGACAGGCTGCGGGTTGTTCCCAAATAGGAAACACACACATACACACACACACACACACACACACACACACACACACACACACACCACAGAACTTCTGCCAACAGGCAGGGGCCTCTCCCCCTCCCTACACTGCAGACCTGCAGTGGCAGAGATAAGTTGAGTGTCTCTGCTCCAGACAGCCTGGGCACTGTCAGCACAGCTCTTCCCAGCTTGACAACGGGGTGGGATTTGAGGATGTTTTTGGTATAAAGTCATTTCCCACCATGAAGAAGCAGCCACGTTTTGCATGGTCCACTGGTGGTCTGGGATGCTTGCCCAGTGCTGGGAGAGTCTAAAAATGCCCGAGCCCAGCTTGGGATCTCAGAGGCTGGCTGGAAGACAATCCAGGAGTCAGCAAATCCCATTCCACCCTAAACCAGGCCAAGAAGGAAGCTCATCCCAGCTCCAGGGACTCTGCATTCTGCTAGTGATATGTGGGTGCCCATAGATGGGCCACCATCTGGAGCCCCTCAAGGGCGGCCTCGTCCCCAGCACAGAGTGGGTCCAGCTACTTGGTGAGTGCTCAATAGTTGGAAGTCCAATTATGTGTCAGGGCGCTAGATGCAGGTCAGGATCAGAGGAGACATGTGCCCTGCCCCAGCTTGGATAAGGAGTTCTAGCCATGCCCAGAAGGGCGCCCTTGCTAATGGCAGGGGTATTAGGGAGCCTCTCCATAGGAAAGAAAGATGTGGAGTTTATTCTAAGATATGCTTACTAGGGAAAGAGGGTAGTTAACACATGGTGGGGAGCGTGGCAGTAGAGATGGTTCAAGGGCCACGAAGGACTCTCTCTCCTACATCTTTAGATAATTAAAGCTGTATGATGGGCTAGGACATAATTGGCAGAGGGATCAGTGTATCCGACTAGGCAAGTGGGAAACCAATGAGCTATTCCACAAATGTAGTGAGGGAAATGGGCTGATTGGGAGGGGAGCAGGGTAGATTCAGACTGCAGACAATGTGCCATAGGTATTGATGGAGAAGTTGCCTGGTTGGGGATTAGGCAGGACAGAGGTGTCCCTGAGACAGATCACCTTGTGTGTCCATGCACCTGTTCCTCTGGACCTCAGTCCAGAGACAAGCTCCTTCTCCAGCATCTGGGGAGAGGGAGCTTATGCGGGCCAGACTTGCAATGAACTCAGCATGTCTGTCAAGCCCAGGCTTTGGTAAATGATCTAGAGCACAAAACTCCAGGGGTGTCTTTGCTTAAATTCATGTTCAGCAAAAGTGCTTTTCTGCACCCGGGTCCCGCAGGAAGCCGCCCTCTGCTCCCCTGTTTCTGGCACACTTGCTTGCACCCCTTGTGCTAGATGGCAAGTGGTCATGGGGATTTGTCCCATCCTTCCCACTGCTGGTATAATGGAAGCCTCAGGTGTTAGACCAGGAAGGGACTCTAAGGATTGTCCCCACCCCTCAGTTTATAGATGGAGAAAATGATGTCCAGAGATGAAAGGTGTCTTAATGTCACATAGCCTGTCAGAGCCAGAACTGGGCCCGGACCACTCACCTGGTGCCCTGCCCAGGGTTCTCCTGCAGCCTGCCATCACCTCCTCCTCAGTCCTCTAAGACTTAGGCCATTCTCCCTGGCTCTTCTAAACTTACTGCAGAGTCCATTTCACAGTCTGACCACTCTTCTCCCAGACAATCCTGGTTTGGCAAGAGAGCAAATGTCCACCATCCCTGGTCTCACGAGGGGATCCAGTTTCCTTCCAGAACAGGCTCTGTCCAGGTCCAGGGCATCTGCATCCTCTGGCCCTGGACCCAGAAGAACAGACATGCGCCGCCGCCCCCCCCCCCCCACTAGACCAGCTGAGTGGCCTTGAGCATGTCACTGTTCAGCCTGATGCTCTTCTAGTTTTTTTCTTTTTTTTTGGTACTAGGGATTGAGCCTAGGGGTGTAATACCTCTGAGCTACACCCTTAGCCCTTTTTATTTTTTTGTTTGGAAATGGGGTCTCACTAGGTTGCTAGTGGTAGGTGTGTGCCACTGCCCCTGGCTTTGACTGCCCTTCTTGAAAATGGGAAAAATAAACCGAACATGGTGGTGCATGCCTGTATCCAGGTACTTGGGAAGTTGAAACAAGAGGATCACAAGTTCAAGGCAGCCTCAAAACTTAACCTAGTGAGACCCTGTTTCCAAACAAAAAATAAAAAGAGCTGGAGGTGTAACTCAGAAGTAGAATGCCCCTCAGTTCAATCCCTAGTACAAAGAAAAAAAAAAAAGGGAAAATAATAGAATCTATCATTTAGAGCTGCTGTGAAGATCAAATGAGCCAAATATATGGGATTGTCTTTTTTTTTTTTTTAACTTTAAAAAGTGAGAATGCAGATTGTACTTAGGTACAAAGTCATATTTACTTTTTTTTTTTTTTTTTTTTTTTGTGTGTGTGGTACCGGGGATTGAACTCAGGGGCATTCTACCTCCGAGCTACACCCCCAGCCCTATTTTTTATTCTTTATTTTGAAACCAAGTCTCACTAGGTTGCGGAGTGCCTCACTAGGTAGCTGAGGCTGGCCGCGAACCCGGATCCTCTGGTCTCAGCCTCCCGAATGCTGGGATTACAAGCGTGCGCCACCACGCCCGGCATATTTACTTTCTATATACCCAATAGCCTAGAGCTGGGTGTGGTGGCACATGCTTGTAATCCCAGTCCTTGGGAGGCTAAGACAGGAAGAATGCAGGTTCAAGGCCGGCCTCAGCTACTTAGTGAGGCCCTCTGCAACTTAGTGAGATCCTGTTTCAAAAAAAAGAATAAAAAATAGGGCTGGGGGTGTAGCTCGGAGGTAGAATGCCCCTGGGTTCAATCTCTAGTACAAACAAAAACAAAACAAAACAAAAAAACAACTAGGGGGAACTTGTCTTGGGATCATTCTTTATAAGCTGTGAAGCACCATCCTAATGAAAGGTATTGGTTGCCCCAGGCTCCACTGAGGGCTGGATAGAGAGTAGAAAACTACTGGATAACTGCAGAATAGTAGCTCTCAACTTGGGGTGATTCTGATGCCCCAGGGGACACAGGCAAGTATCTGGGGACATTTGTGTTGGTTGTCACAACTGCATGGGAGTTGCTACGGCACCTGAACCGTGGAGTCCAGGGAGGCTGCTAACCACTTTATAACAGCCCCACAATGAAGAACGCTGTGTCAGCAACGCCGGGATGAGTGAGAGCACATCTGTAGATACAGAGGTGGCTGTTGGTCTGGAAAGGCAAAGGAGCTATGGGTGGGGAGCCAACCATTAAGGCACCGTGGTGACCAAGACCAGGAGCCCCCTGGGCTAAATGAGATGGCCACGGCCAGCTTTGATAAGTTGAAAACATTTTATTTCAATTCTATCCTTAGGAGGCAGCATAAATAATCACAGAAGACCACAAAGGTCAATGGGGAAGAAAAAAGAAAAAAAAAAGCTCCAGGAGTATGGAGGGGAGATGAGAGCTGATACTCCAGCTGGGGGTGGGGCAGGAGACCCTGCTTCAGCCTGAGGATGGGGGGGGCGGCGAGGGCTGGGGACTCTCCAGCCCCCCAAGGCCTCTGTGGATGGGACGTCCTGCAGGGTGGCCGGACAAGGGCAGGTGTGGAGTGTCCTGTGTCTAGCAGATCCCAGCCCACAAGAGAAAAGAGCGGACACCTATTTCTTGATCTGCAGATCTCACCCCCACGCTGTGACTTTTCTGAGACTCTGTGACTTTTCTTGGACTCTGTGGGTAGTGGGAAGGAGGAGGAGAAAAGAAAACGTGCAAAAGACCCAATGAAATGTGGCATCTCAGAGTCGTGCGCCTTCGCCCCATTCTGTTTCTTTATCTGCAAAACGGAGCGGATGCGGGGATCTGTGAGATCCTAAGTGTCAAAGGACTGTGTAAACTTTAAAGTGCTATACTGATGTGAGCGGCTGTGGTCGTTCTAGGTGCGTAAGGCTGAAGTGGCTGATAGGGTGGGGAGCATGCCCTCTGCCTGCCCTGGGGCTCAGCTCCACCCTTCTCAGCCTCCCTTCCGGAGGAAAGAGGCCTCATCTCTGATGGAGTCCCCTGGGGGTTAGAGCGAAGGCTGCTGCCTGGAGGGTCTGGGCGCTGAGCGTGAGGGGCATCGCCCGGGCAGTGTGGCGGGTTGGCACTACTGGTGTCGGGCGGACGTACGAGTGGCTTCCAGTTCTCACTCTGGAGGAGCCCACACTGGGATTGGCATCTCGACGCAGTGGCCTTGGGGTCTAGACAACAAGGGTCCTGGTCCAGGTCCACTGTTAACCCGCTGGGTGACTTAGGAAGTCACATCCCCAATGCAACCCTCATTTGACAACCGGGGACACTAATCCCTACCTTGGCTGGCTCACGAATTAAATGGGGAAAGGGTGTGCAAGAGCTTTGAAGAGAATCGAGGGGAAGGCAAGGGGTCATATGGCCTTGGAGAGCATCCTCTTCATTCCCTGAAGACAAGGGGCGCGGGGTGGGCGGGGGGAAGAGCCAGGCTGGTGGGGCCACTGGGATGGGAAGGGTGGGAGGACTCCAGCCTGCCTTCCAGCCCTTGCCCTGGTTCCAGAGGTGATGCTGGGCCTCCAGTCCCCAGTGCTGACATGTCCCAGCAGCCCCCTTGGCAGGTGAAACGTTCAAGTTCTGAGTCAAGCTGGGATTCCGCATCCCTCTCTGCTCCCTCTCCGTGGAGGGCACCCCTCGGGGAGTCTGCGGTCCTGGCCCAACGGAGGGCAAGCCTGGCTCCTGGGGTGGCAGGGCAAGAGGCTGCCAGTTGGGGAGGGAGTCTCCAGGAGAGGCTGGGACTGGTGTTAGCATGAGGTCAGGAGGTCAAGGGTCAGCTTCCAGTTCTCAAGGTGGTAGGTGGGGTCCTCAGGCTGGCCCCCCAGCTCCAGTCCTGGCCCTGTCTCTGGGGTCACTGGATCAGGGGAAGGTAAGGGGCGAGTAGAAACAACGGAGAGACCGGCTTCGAGGGCGGCCCAGTGCCTGGCGGGTGCAGTGCAGCTAACAGTTCTTGGGGCTGTTGCGCAAGTTCTTGAGTTCCAGCTGCAGCTGCCGGATGCGGATGTCCTTCTGGGCCAGCTCCTCTTTCAACCGCCGGATCTCGTCCTGCTGCCGGAAGAACATTCGAAGGAGCTGGGGTGGAGGAAGAGCGAGGGTGAGAAGGAATTTTGCAAGTGGGTCTCCAGACCCCCCGTGCCTGTCCCTGTCCCTGTGGCCCCGAGCAGCCAGCTCTCCCCCTCCAAGCTCATCCATGGCTCCTACTTTCCCAGTGAAGTAGAAGGAAAGAAAACAGCTGAGCAGACCTGCCTTGCTTGCCAATGAAGGCAAGCTATCACTGTCTAGTTACCCCAAGCTTGCCCCCTCATGCTCACACCTAATGCTCCTCTTTATTATCCTGGATGGAACCCTTCTACAGGTTTCACATCCTTTTGTCCTTCTTTTCTTCCTCCTCTGTGTCCTCCTCCTCCTTCTTTTGTTGGTACTGGGGATTCCACCTCAGAGGCACACCCCCATCCCTTTTTGTTTTTTATTTTGAAGCGGGGTTTCACTAACTTGCTGAGGCTGGCCTTGAACCTATAATCTTTCTGTCTCAGCCTCCCAGTTACTGGGATTACAGGCATGCGTCACCATGTCTGGCTTCTTCTCTTCTTAAGGAGCCTCGGTATATGAGACAGAACCTAGCTTTTTTGTTTGTTTGCAGAGCTGGGGATTAAACCTAGCGCTTCCTGCATGCTAGGCCCTGGAAACTACCCCAGCCCTGGAAACTAGCTTTTAAAACATGAACTATGACAGGAACACCCAAGTTTGCAGTGGGCAAGGGCAAAGCATGAGTATCTTGACGGAACTTCACTCAATCTACTCCTGACTGACCAGTTTCTGCATTTCTTCTGTCAAACACACTGACAGCTGCCCGTGAAACACAGATCCCTGCAAGGCAGCGGCCACTCAAGGACCTCTGTGTGCTACAGTCAAATGTTACCTACAGCCAGTTGTGGTTTGTGTAATTCTGCTGTGATTACATTTGCTCTTGGAATTGTATAATGTCATTAAATATGATATACACTGATGAAATGAATGTGAAGAAGGAGTTGCTGTCTCTATAAAAATTTAGGCAAATGCTTTAGAAAATCTTGCTAAAGGTGATGCTAAAAAATCAGATCTGAATTAGATGTGAATGATATAACCATGGAGATTGGGGAATGTTCTATAAATTGTGTGATAGCAGCTACCCAACTGTGTGTGTTTGTCAAAACTCCTAGGACTACACCAAAGGAAGAATTTCAGACTTCAATTCACCCATCCCACCAATTGGTTAGGGAAAAATCCTGAAGACTAGGACTTTGCTTTCAGATTGACTTTAAGTTCTTATTCCATCCAAAATGAACTAAAACTGGAAGTTGGAGTTAGGGTACAATTTATATGAGAAAGACCTGTCAGATTCCAACCAGAGGAGACCTCCTCAAGAAAAACCTCTTGCTGCTGGGTGTGGTAGTGCATACCTGTAATCCCAGTAGTTGGAAGGCTGAGACAGGAGGATCCTAAGTTTAATGCCAGCCTCAGCAACTTAGCGAGACCCTGTCTCAAAAAATAAAAAGGGATGGGTGTAGCTTGGAGGTAGAACACCACTGGGTCAAGAAAGAAAACCTCTCGGTTCTATATCAAAATATGCCAAGTAAATATATCTGTTTTGTGTTTTAAAATCAATGGTTTAAGTAATATATGTATCATTTTTGTGATTTCTTCCTTGAACTTTTTCCTGTTTTTTTCTTGGGGGGGGGGGGGGGAAAGGAACTCAGGGGCATTCTACCTTTGAGTTACATCCCCAGCCATATTTTTTATTCTTTATTTTGAAACAGGGTCTCACTAAGTTGCAGAGGGCCCCACTAAGTAGCTGAGGCTGGCTGCGAACCTGCGATCCTCCTGTCTCAGCCTCCCAAGTACTGGGATCACAAGTGTGTACCACCATGGTCGGCTCTGTTTTTTAATTTTATTAACCATCAAACCATGGATCCTGCTCAGAGGATTACATCTGCTCAGAGGGATGCTATAAATCCTAATGGCAAATGATTCTACACATTGTTGTGTCTTGCACATTCTTAAAACTTCTTTGCAGAATTCAACCCATTTTTGTCACAAAAATGGCTTTATTAAAGTATGATTTACATGCCATAAAATTCACCCATTTGTGTACAATTCAATGATTCTTAGTAAAGTTATTGACTTGTCCAGCAGTGAGTCTCCTTCTCTGTGTCAAGCTACTAGTTGCTTCTTTGCACTTAGATCAACATGTCTCTCTTTTATAGCCCCACTTTCTTACTGGCTGCTTCCAATCTGCTATGATGATTAAAATTGTGGGTAGAGCCAGGTGTGGTGGTGCACACCTGTAATCCCAGGATTTGGGAGGATTGCAGGTTCGAGGACAGGCTCAGCAACATAGTGAGACCCTCAGCAAACTAGTGAGACCCTATTTTTTTTTTTTTTTGCGGTACTGGGGATTGAACTCAGGGGCATTCTACCTCCGAGCTATACCCCCAGCCCTATTTTTTATTCTTTATTTTGAAACTGAGTCTCACTAAGTTGCGGAGTGCCTCACTAGGTAGCTGAGGCTGGCCGCGAACCTGGATCCTCCGGTCTCAGCCTCCCGAATGCTGGGATTACAAGCGTGCGC
>PVLC010023811.1:0-25538 GCA_004027655.1 Graphiurus murinus | reverse complement strand
GTTAGATTGTTCTTGTTTTTCAAGGGCTTTGAGCTGTGTCATTAGGTTATTTATTTGGTGAGTTTCCATTCTTCTTATATGGGCACTCAGTGCTATAAATTTGCCTCTTAGTACTGCATTCAAGGTGTCCCAGAGGTTTTGATATGTTGTGTCTCTGTTTTCATTGGTTTCTAGGAACTTTTTAATTTCTCCCCTTATTTCTTCTATGACCCACTCTTCATTCAGCAATGTAGTGTTCAGTCTCTATGCGTTTACATGGTTACTTTGGGTCTTCTTAGAGTTTATTTCTAGTTTCACTCCGTTGTGGTCTGAAAAGATGCAGGGAATTATGTCACATTTTTTGAATTTGCCAGTGCTCGCTTTGAGGCCCAGAATGTGGTCTATTTTGCAGAAGGTTCCATGTGTGGCTGAGAAAAATGTGAATTCAGCTGCAGTTGGGTAGAAGAGTCTATATGTGTCTAATAGGTCCATTTGGTTTATGGTATTCTTTAGGTCTGAGGCTTCTCTACTGACCTTTTGTTTAGAAGAACGATCTAGAGATGTAAGAGGAGTATTGAAATCTACTAGTATTAGTGTGTTGGGATCTATGTGTGTCTTTATATCATGCAGAGTTTTTTTTTTATGAAAGTGGCTGCCCCTACATTTGGGGCATAGATGTTGACAATTGTTATTTCCTCTTGCTGGATTGTTCCTTTTACTAGTAAAAAATGACCTATTTTGTCTCTTCTGATAAGCTTAGGCTTGAAGTCTAATTTATCTGATATCATGGTTGCTACTCCTGCTTGCCTTCGAGTTCCATTGGCCTGGATTACCTTACTCCAGCCCTTCACTTTTAACTTGTGGGAATCTTTGCTTGTAAGGTGTGTTTCTTGTAGACAGCAAATAGAAGGATTCTGGGTTTTAATCCATTTTGCCATCTTGTGCCTTTTTATTGGGGAATTGAGACCATTTATATTCAGTGTGATTATTGAGAGATGATTTTTGATTCCTAACATTTTGAGTGTTGACTTCTGGTTGCGATAGTGTTTGTTCCTCTTTGCTTAGTTGTTTGCTTCCTGGAAATTATTGTTTCTCTGGTTCTGACATTTACTCATTAGTTCTTCTTTGTAGTTAATCTCTTTAAATAGTTTCTCTAGTGCTGGTTTGGAAAACATAAATTCTTTCAGTTTCTGTTTGTTATGAAAGGTTTTTATATCCCCGTCAATTTTAAGAGAGAGTTTTGCTGGGTATGAGAATCTTGGCTGCAAGTTCTTTGAAGAGATTGTTTATTCCATAAGTTTCAACTTCTAATCCCTCTTCTATGCCTACTATTCTTAGGTTAGCTCTTTTAAAATTGGCCCAGATCTCTTCGATGTCCATTTCATATTGTATTTTTTTTTCTAAGTTATGCACTGTAGATTCATTTTTGGAGTAGTTGTCCTCTAGGATTGATATTATATTTTCCATGTGATCTAATCTGCTGTTTATAGTTTGTATTGAGGCCTTCATTTCAATTATTTCATCTTTCACTTCCTTCAATGCTTCTCTTTGGTTTCTTTTCAGGTTGTTGAATTCTTTGTTTATTTGTTCCTTCATTTGTTCCTTTAATTCTTTCCAATTTTCCCTGCTTTCTTTCTGAAAATTCTGTATTGTTTCTAGTATTAGAGATCTGAATTGTTCTTCTGCTAATCTCTGCCATTCTGGGTTGGTGAGATCTGTTATTGAGGGGTTATGGTAGCTCATTGTTTGTTTGTTATTTTTCCTTCCCATAGTTCTCTTGCTTTTGAGTTTATATCTGTCGGGAGAATCTGGTAGTGAATACAGAGTTTTGAATGTGGAAGTATGAGATGGTTTTGGTATGAGACAGGAAAAAGAGGAAAAGAAAAGAGAGAAGGTAAAGTGTTGAGGAGAGGAATATAGATGGGGGAGGGAGCTTGTAAAAGGGATAAGGAGGAGATTCAACAACCTAAGCAAGTAATTACAAAGCAAATAATCACCCAAACAAACATAAGAGAATCAAGGCAATACAAACAAAAACAGGGTACAAACAGATAAACCTTAATACTAAAAAAACAAAAACAAAAACAAAAACAAAAAAAACCCCAAAGGACACAAAACAGAACAAAAAAAAATATAAAAAAGATCCAAAAGTCTAAAAACAGCAACCAGACTCTCTGCTAGTAAACAGACACTCTGCTAGTTCTTAAGTATCAAGCTTAAATTTTCGAGTGTGTCTCTGGGCTTTTAATTTTCTCTGTCAATGCAGGCAGAGGGTTTTGTTGGTGTTACCTTATGTCTCTGGGCTCTTTACATGGCCTAGTTGCATCTCTCTCCCTGCCTTTGCTGTTGGCAGGTGTGCAGTCTAAATGCCTGGCCTTTCCAGGTTCCCTGCGTGCACTGGGTTCTTCCACCCTTATGTTCCTAAGCTCTAGAAGGGTGGGTGTTTGAGCCTATCCCTTGTATAGTGTTTCCCGCACCTTGGAGGTACCGACTTACGGATATGTGCTGCTTGGCCTGTTCCACCTCCGGTCCGCTGGGGACGCCAGAGGTTACTGACTGTCTGGATAGCTGGCGGGAAGTTGGCTGGGCGGGGCTGGTGGCAAGATGGTCGCCGGTTTGCGGCGCGGGCATTCTCCCCTCTACCTCCTGGTCTTCTTTCAGCACCTCTAGTTGCCCCAATCACGTTTCAGCCCCTCTGGTTCACTTTCCTTGTGTCAGGAAACTGCGTCCGCAGCCCCTTTTCAAGCTCTGCTGTGCAGACAGTCACCGTTCCCTCTCTGCAGCGCAGCGGCGCACAAGGGCAGACCAGCAGAGGCTTACGCTGAATGTCCCATCCACGCGTTCCAGTTGCTGTGGCTGTTTCGGGGGTCCCCACCTGCTTAGGGTGTGGGGTCCTGGGGGTGCTCACTCCACGCCTGCCTGGTGGCTGTGTGGAGTTTGCAGCTTATGGCTTCTTGTTGATTACCACAGCTCCAAGTCTCAGCTCCACAGCCAGACTCCTCGGCGAGGCTGTGGCACAATCTGGTGACATGTAGGAAAATTTTTAAATGGTAACTAATAGCACATATTTAGGACAACGAAAGCAGGAGAAAGCAGGGAGGAGGGACCAGAGTAACCTGCATGGACCTGAGAAATGGAGAGGCTGGCATGGTAATGCAGAGGAATGGTAATAGCCAAGTAAGGGCAGGAGACTAGCAGGGGGAATCAGCCACCAACTCAAGATGGCTCAACATGGAGAAGTGCCCACTCTCCCCATGCATGCCACAGCTGAGAATGCACTCCTGAGCTCCTCTCACTCAGACCCAGGGTGTTGGTGTGACTGTGTGGGTGCTCTTGTATTTTTATGCATATATCTTGTATTTGACCAACTTTGAACCTGCAACTTAAAAAATCATAAAACTGGCTGACTGTTCCTGAAAGTTACCGGATGGAGTTTGTTTTTATCTCACAGAATGATGCTTCAAGATAGAAATTATGTTTGAAGAAAAACAAATATTTTTTGCCTATCTGAGTATACTTTTAGCTATAGTTTTAACCATAGGAAACATCCCTCCCTGGCCTGTCTCAAACAGCTTTGTTTTTCTTCTCCTTCTCAGAAAAAATTATCTGAAACTTTGAAATAGGAAAAAGAGATCACAAGATGTTCTTTCCATGTTGTATTGGGTTTGCAACTTTGATTTTCCATTGATTTTTGTCTGGTACAGACAAAAACAGTTATTAATGGGTGGAAAAGGTAATTCCAAAGATCTCAGTTAATGGGCCTGGAATATAACCAGTTTTGTGTTGAATAAAGTATCTTACACCATGTCTTATATTTCTTGTCTAAGTTACTATAACTAACTTAGTTATAGTGCTTTTTGTCCCCTCATTAATTATTGAGATGAATATGATTTTTGACACATTTCATTTTATGGCATTTTGTTTTATCTGTTTTTGAAAATGATACATTAGCATCATTATGGCACCTCTCCCACACTGAATATTTCATTTGGCATGCATGTATGTATAAATACATAAACAATTTGGATTGAACTAGCCCCTCTTATTAGAATGTATATGTGGGTATTTGTCACCCTTTTTCCTTGATTGAAATCCCAACAGAGGAAAAGTACAACTTAATAACCTGTTTCAAGAAGATGTTATGATCACTATTTTACCAATGAAGAAACTGAGGTTCAGCAAAATGTG
This sequence comes from Graphiurus murinus, assembly GCA_004027655.1. Taxonomy (NCBI): domain Eukaryota; kingdom Metazoa; phylum Chordata; class Mammalia; order Rodentia; family Gliridae; genus Graphiurus; species Graphiurus murinus. The sequence goes on along the minus strand of PVLC010023811.1, from coordinate 21,371 downwards.
TTGCCCCAGCTCACACAGCCAGCAGATCTCATAGGCAAGATTTATGCTCCGAGCCTGCGTGTTTCCTGAGTCTACATTTCCACCACACCACAGAAGATCCTATGGTTCTAGACTGAATATTTGAAGAAATAACCAAACCTAAAGCAACCTCTCAGCATATACTCATGTGCACATTACATATAGACAGAAAATAAAAGAATAGAAGGAAAACCCCACCCAACTGCAAACATAAGAAAACTCAAAACCTATAAAACAATAATTGCTTCTCCATATTGTATTCACAGGCACCCCAGATACGACATTGCCCACACTGAGTTTACTTCCTTTCTCACCTCAGCCTGCTCTTCTTCCTGTGTTCCTGAACTTGCCAGGTGGTCATCCTACCCAGAGCCCCACAAATCAGAAGCTGCAGAGCCAGTTTTTACTTCTTTCTTGCTGACTCTCCTCTGCAAGTGCCAAATTGCTAGCCTCTGGAGTGGAAATACTCCTCAGTAAATCCATTTCTTTCTATTTCTTCTACTAGTGCGGAAGTTTGAAGACTTTTTAGCTTACGTGTCCCCTAGAATACTTATGAAAACAATGTAATCCCTACACATTATCAAACTTTCCTTTAATGTGTATCATCATAATTCAAATGTTTGCAAAGGATGCAATTTTCAGAGTGTTATAAATAGTGACATTTGAAAAGAAAAGTATTCTATTACTCAACACACTGTAAAATGAATCCAATAAAATCTAGTATAGTTGGTACTCACCACCATCCATTTAAAAAAGCACATGTTTCTACAAATGGCTTTGACAATTTGATGTCCTCAAGAAAACATTTGAAACTCAAGCCATGCCTTATATTGTACACAAAATTAATTCAAAATTATCATATACCTCCATTTAAAACTTAAAACTATAAAACTTCTAGGAGAAAATCATTGTAATCTTGGGTTAGGCAAAGAGATTTCAGATGTAGCACCAAAATCATGATCCATACAAGAAAAAAAAAGTTTATAGCCAGGTGCAGTGATCTACAACTGTAAACCCAGTACTTGGGAGGCTGAGACAGGAGGATTGCAGATTTGAGGACAACTTCAGCAACTTAGTAAGACCATGTTGAAAGAAAGAAAGAAGAAAAAAGAAAGGAAAAGAAAAAATTGATACATTAGACTATTATTAGAAAACAACCAAATAAAATTTTGACAAAATATTTCAACACTGAGAGAGAGAGAGAGAGAGAGAGAGAGAGAGAGAGAGAGAGAGAGAGAGAGGAGAAGGATGACAAACTTATATAAAGATATGCAGTGCCATCAGAGAAATGCGAACTAAAACCATAATGAGATATCATCTTGTAGCTATTAGGTTAGGAAGGGTAAATTTAAAGAACAAACCCCCAAAGTCTGACAATGCTCACTGTGGATGAGGATGTGAAACGACTGAAACTTTCACTCTTTGCTCTTGGGCTATAAAACCAAATGCCCATGTGAAATGGCACAACAAACAGTTTGGCAGCTTTTTAAAAGTTAGACTTTTACTTGCAACCCTACTCCTATGTATTTACCCAAGTGAAATGAAACTTATTTCCCACAAAGACCAGTGTGCAAATCTTCATAGCTTCATAGCAGCTTTACTTAAAGTGGCCCCCAAACTGGAAACAACTCAAATGTTGCTTCAACTGTTGAATGAACAAACAAATTGGTACATTCCTACAATGGACTGTTACTCACCAATAAAAAGGAATGGATAGACAAGCACAATAAAAAGGTAGAAGCTTGACTCTAAAGATTGTCTGATTCCACTTAAATGACATTTTGACAAAGATAAGAAAGTATAAGGAGATAGAACATACCTGTGGTCACCAGTGGCTGGGATTGGCACCTGGGAATTTTGAAGGGGAGATGAAAATGTCCTGCATCTTGATTGTGATGGTGAATACATGTGCCAAAATGCACAGAACTATTATATGGAAATGCTATAGCCGGGCACAGTGATACATGCCCGTAATCACAGTACTTTGGGGGCTGAGATAGGAGAATCAAGATTTGAGGCAAGTACACAGTAACTTAGCGAGACCTTGTTTCAAAATTAAAATTTAAAAACTGAAAAAAGGGCTGGGAGTGTAGCTTAGAGGTAGAATGCCTCTAGTTCAATCCCCAGCACCCCACACATGAAATGTTACTGTATGTAAATTTAAATATATATATATATATATATATATATATATATATATATTATACACATATACTAGATCTTCTTTTAAAACTGAAGATATTTACATCATTTTTCTTTTTAAATTTACATTTGCACTTAACCACATCCAACATTTTTATCCTAACATATTTTTATACTTTAAATTATTTTATTGAATATTGTTCATTCACAAAGTATATAGATTGAAATTTAAAACACTTACGGCTTTTTCATATGACCATACATCTATGTGTAATTTTAAAATGCTGATGAGAGTTTTTTTTTCTTGCAACTAATAGTAGTACAAAACAGCATAAATACATTAAAAAGTATGAGAATTCATAAATACAAATTTACATAAAATAAATTTCTATAAAAGTACATAAAAATCAACATTTTTAGAAATCTATCTCTTAATGAGATGGATGTTTATGTTTTGTTCTGGGGATTGAACCCAGGGGTGTTTAACCATGAGATACACCTCTATCCCTTTCTGGAAATGTTTAAATTTTATTTTATTTATTTATTTATTTATTTATTTATTTATTTATTGCGATACTAGGGATTGAACTCAGGGGCTTTCTACCTTCGAGCTATACCCCCAGCCCTATTTTTTAATCCTTATTTTGAAACCAGGTCCTACTAAGTTGCGGAGCGCCTCACTAGGTAGCTGAGGCTGGCCGCGAACCCGGATCCTCTGGTCTCAGCCTCCCAAATGCTGGGATTACAAGCGTGCGCCACCATGCCTGGCTTAGAAATGTTTAAATTTTAAACCCAGGCGTGGTGGCGCATGCTTGTAATCCCAGTACTTGGGAGGCTGAGACAGGAGATTCTTAGGTTCGAGGATAGCCTCAGCAAGCAGTGAGATTCCCATCAACCTAGTGACACCCTGTTTCAAAATTAAGATAAAAGATAGGGCTGGGGGTGTAGCTTGGAGGTAGAATGGCTCTGAGTTCAATCCCCAGTACCCAAATAAAGAAATGTTTAAGCCGGGCGTGGTGGCGCACGCTTGTAATCCCAGCATTCGGGAGGCTGAGACCAGAGGATCCGGGTTCGCGGCCAGCCTCAGCTACCTAGTGAGGCACTCCGCAACTTAGTGAGACTCTGTTTCAAAATAAAGAATAAAAAATAGGGCTGGGGGTGTAGCTCGGAGGTAGACTGCCCCTGAGTTCAATCCCTAGTACCACAAAAAAAAAAAAAGAAAAGAAAAGAAAAAGAAATGTTTAAATTTTAAGTCAGAGTCTCTCTGAGTTGCTGAGAATGTTTATACTTCGAATTATCCCCTTGCTTATATCTTGGCCCCTTCCCCAGGTCTTCTGCACCCCAGGTCATTACACCACAGTGAGGCCCCAGTGTCCCAGTGTGAGAGCCATGCCTTTTTTTCATGAGTGGGGAATGGGTGCTTGTAAAAGGAGAGCCGGTCCAGCAGGCTGAGCTATTGGAGAGGACAGATCGTGTCGGGCCAAGGCTCAGATGCCTGTGGCTTGGGGCTTCGCCTCCCCGCCCCCCCCCCGTGCCTGTGCCATCCCAACATCTTCCATCTCTGTTCTCCTCTGTCCTCACTTCCGGCCCTAGCCCTTCTGATCCATCCTCTACCCAGCCACCATTTCTACCTCTATGAATAATTCCCTAGTCCATTTTCCTCCTTGGCTTACAGAGATGCTGCAAAACCATCTCCCCTGCTGCCACCCCATGTACAACACCCCCTTCCCCTACAGCATGCAGACTTTCCTGCTGCCTTCCAACTCCTGAATGCCCCGCCAGGGCCTTATCACCCTCCTGGGCCGTATTCCCTCTCCCCTTCTAGTCTGAGCACTTTCAGAGTCTCTTCCACAAGTGCCTCCGCGCCATATTCCTGTGACAGGGGAGTGGCTGTCACGAGAGAAGCTTTTGGGAAATAGCAGTGAGCTGAGGGTCAGAGAAACAGAAAGAAGAATAGTGTTATTTCTTTCCAAATCTCGATAAAGTGTTTCAAAGTGGAATAGAAACAGAGAGAATTTATACCTATCAAACACTAAGGTTTAAAGGACCCTAAAATGATTGGTCCATGCCTGTGTGGCATTTTTATATTTCTATGGAAGAGACATGCCAGATGTGGCCTGGCCTCTCAGGGTTGTGGTATCCAGTTGGGAAGGGGCCTCATGTGTGTTCTCTCCATTTCTTCACACAGGGTGGGCTCTAAATATATATTAAAGGACAGTGAGTTGCCAGAAGGTTAGGTGGCTTGTTAGTCTTGGCACTCGGGCTAACCGTGGTGAGGTTAATAATGAAATTCCCTTTTTGAACACATGAGCTCTTTCATGCACATTATGATATAATGTGACTTTGAAGTCTCATTTTATGAGAGAATGAAAACAATGTTAGTGTTACGAAGTTCTGACACTGTGTTCCACCTGAGTGCATCTTTTAATCCTATGTCCATTTCAAGACTGCTTCATTGCAGCAGATAAGAACTTCCCAGACCCTGCCTGAGAATGGGAGGGGGCGAAGGGAACCTTCACCAAGTGACTCCCGGTATGCTGGTTTGTGCAACAGTTTCAGCAGCCTGGGAAGTCGCCTGTTGTGCCCTAAGCTCTGAATCAAGTTCATTCTAGGAAGGGCTGGATGAGTCTCCAAGGGAGAGAAATGTCGTGAAGCCAAGTGACAGCGTCAGTCACAGCCCTCATTTTGGAACCAAGGTCTGACCACAGAATGCCTTTGGGATGATGGCTCTGGTCCAAGGGGCAACTGGTATCCTTACAAGATTTCATTTTGGGTTATTGTAAAAATCCACAAGTTCTTACTCAATTTGGCATCCCCATGGACTCTCCAAATAGACTCTTGAAACCCTGGGATACCATGGCAGGGTGAGGTAGAGGCAGCCAAAGTCCGGGGATTAGTTACCATCAACTGTCAGTCTGCCCTTCCCTCGGGTCCCATGCCCATTACTGCTTTGACTGAGTTTCCAAATAACTGAGATTCCCAACAATGTTAAAGGGCTCCATGTATAGCAGTGTGAATTTTGTAGATGGAACCAGTCTGAAATTTAGGTAGGAAAGTTTATTCATATTTCTTTTTTCTTTTTTTTATGTGTGTGGTACTGGGCATTGAACCCAGGGGCATTCTACCTCTGAGCTATAACTCCAGCCTTATTTTATTTTATTTTATTTTATTTTTTTGTGGTACTGAGGATTGAACTCAGGGGCATTCTACCTCCAAGCTACACCCCCAGTCCTATTTTTTATTCTTTATTTTGAAACCGAGTCTCACTAAGTTGTGGAGTGCCTCACTAGGTAGCTGAGGCTGGCCACGAACCCAGATCCTCTGGTCTCAGCCTCCCGAATGCTGGGATTACAAGCGTGCGCCACCACGCTTGGCCTTATTTTATTTTGAAACAGGGTCTCACTAAGTTGCTGAGGGCCTCCATAAATTACAGAGGCTGGCTTTGAAACTGCAATCTGCCTGTCCTAGCCTTTTAAGTATTGGGGTTACAGATGTGTGACCCCCATGGCCAGGTAGTGTTGGATTTTTAACTGAAAGAAGACAACACAGATAGGCGTGTTGACATCTGCCTGTAATTGCAGTACTTGAATGACTCAGACAGGGGAATTGCAAGTTCTAGGCCAGCCTGAGCAATTTAGTGAGACGTTTAGCACCTTGCTGAGACACATTCCAGAAGAAGGAAAAAAGAAAGAAGACAACCAAGAGAAGGCAGCAAGAAAGTCAGAAATAAAGGACTAGGTTCAACTATGAGCAGAAAAACTGCTTCCGTTTCTTCAGCAGCTGGTCGGATATGGTAGAGCCCTTCATTATTAAACACCCTCAGATGAAAGCCGAGGGAACAGGGACAGACATCCTAGTGTCCTGCTCTGGCCTGCTGGCAGTTAAGCTGGGGCTGCACTGTGACCTAGGGGGGCATGGCTGACTGCCATGGAAAGGAAGGTGAAGAAGGATGGGGACAGAGTCCTTGCCCCACTCATGCATGTGCTTCCTCTGCGATTTCTACCTGTGACTCAGGCTCCTTGAGAAGAGTTGATGTCCTGTGAAGAACTGTACTTCAAGAGTATTTCTTTGTCCTCTCTCCCGTGTTCACACTGAGTGTCATGGTATGAAGTCTATCTAAGTGAAGAAGGTCTAAGAAGTTGTAAAGTCTACACCTCTGCCTTTGGCTGCTTTGATGAAGCTGACCCACTGACTCACAGCTGTCAGACAGTTCGGGGATGGTTCACTGCCACTAGAATTTAAAGGCAAAAAAGATGAGTTTGGCAAGAAGTAGACTCATATACACCACTCAAGTTGGAAGGGACCATAAGAATGATCTGAATAAAGGCTTTTATTTTACATTCAAGGAAAACAAAATAAAATATCAAAAAACAGTTTCATGCTTGGGTTGCAGAGCCAAAGCAGGAGGAAAACAAGAATTCTTCTCACTAAGCTGTTTCAGCTCTGGGGCCATCTAACTCGTGTGTGTGTGTGTGTGTGTGTGTGTGTGTGTGTGTGTGTGTGTGCGTGCATGCACATGCCAGTGGTGGAGATGGCCCTTGGCACACCCACATACATATTTCTAGGCTGACCTACACGAGTTCTTATCGATGACACAGTCAGTGCACTCTATGACTTCATTATACATAACACCCAGCTTGGCGATGGAGATGGATAAACACAGCTACACCTCTGCCTTTGGCTGCTTTGATGAAGCTGACCCACTGACTCACAGCTGTCGGACAGTTTGGGGATGGTTCGCTGCCACTAAAAACAGACTCGTGTGTGGGTGTGGGGAGGGGGAGTACTGGGGATGGAACAGTCTATCTCTGAGAGACACTCCAGTCCTTTTTAGTTTTAATTGTGAAGCAGGGTCTTGCTAAGTTGATGAGGATCTCACTAAGTTGCTGAGGTTGGCCTCTAACCTTTGATCCTCCTTCGTCAGTCTCAGCTTCCCAAGTTCTAGGATTTCAGGTGTGTGCTACTGCACCTGGCTTACACTGACTCTTTAGATATTTATGGCTCTTTGGTTATTAATGGGAGGGTGCCAGCCCTGCCCCCACTCTGGCCTATGTGATATGCAGTCTCAAGGGTGAGCAGCAATGCAAATTTCTGCTCTGCATAGGGTGGTATCTTTTTGAAGCCCCAATGCCCATCTGACCTGGTTTGGCTTTCCGAATTCATTGCAGATTGTCCTCATGTGGCATCATCGCCAGGGTCTTACTGTCTTCCACAGAGAGCATGGGGAAAGATGTGATATTAGCTTATTAGTTAATACCAATTACCTATACTCCTTGCGTTCACAATTTAAAAAAATTCCTATGAATATTTATTAGAGATATTAATACCAACCTCGGGATAATTAACATGTGCAGGACCTCACTGTGCTGTCTTAATTATGCTTCAGTTCCACCAAGGCATTGGGCTTTGATTCTTTCCAAACTGTGCTATTGGCTGACCTTACCCAGATTAGGTCATTACATACCAATAATTCTTATCCAGATTCTCTGCAGACGTGACACATTTGAGCAATCGTTTGTTTTACTGTCCCTATTTGCTAAGGCATCTGTAGTAGGTGGCATTGCTCCAATCCCTCTTAATCAACAAATTAAACTTTCCCAGGAACACATAATAGTTCCTAACATTTCTTGAGCTGCCCTGGCTTCCTGTGGAGCTCCTTACAAACACAACCTGGCAAAAACTGAAGGGTGATGAATTATACCCAAAATAGGTGTTCTGCGCCTTGCATGGTGGTCTCCCCAGTTTGCACCGAGGACAGCATCCTGTATGCCACAAATATGTGATACACAGATGGGACACGAGCATCTAGCAAGCAGGGTCAACTTGTGGGCACTTGCAGATACTGCAAGAAATCCTTAGCAATGCTATTTAAACCTCATGCTCTCCCCCAGTTAATTGCCAGAGCCCCTCCCTAAACACTTTCTCTACTCCCCAAAGAACATATTATGATAGCTCTCAATACTGATGACTCAATCGTAAGTCTTTATAAGATGCGCTTGTGAACAGTAATCTCACTTAGGCTGGGTCCCCCCTGTTCTTTTTTGCTTTGGTTTTTAACCAAGGGGCATTTCTGATGAAATGTGTGAACACCAAGATTCTTTATGCTGGCTGGCTTCATTCAGTGATGCCCTGCTCTCCAAGCCGATTGTGCTGCTCAGGATTATACTTTGGTTCCTATTACATTTGCATTTTTCTCTATATCAAGAATTTCAAGAGGAAGGATAACCTATATTTCTGAAAAGTTATACAGAAGGAGCTTAAACCAACTCTTGATCAGAGCTGAGCCTTCTAGCTCCCCAGACTCACACTTTAGTTTTTTTGGGGGGGAGGGTAGATATAATTTGGATGTGTTCCTAAAGAACTCTTCTTCTTCTGAAGGGAGGGGCTGGTATGACTAGAAAAGGGAGCTGACATTTCTGGGTTGGTGAGATTGAGTGCTATTTGCAGTTACCTGACAGCTCAGGTGTAGAAAAGAATCTGCCAAATCATTGAATATGTTAACTTTGACACACAGCACTAAAAATAGTTGGAGGTCACACCAAAAGAATCTGTTCTGTATCCTCTAACCTATGGAGAGAAGTGAGGGAGACCATCAGTCATTCCAGTATCCTGAGCTTGGTTCAGTGCTGGAGACCAGCAGTGAGTGAGCAGGGAACAGAGGTGACATATGCCTGCACCTTCTTTATGTTTGATTCCGTGCCAGGAGTTCTACATGCCTTGCTTCATTTAACTCCACAACAGATAATGCTGCAGGAAAAGTAGATAGCATGATCTCTACTTTGCCATTGAAGTGAAATAATTAGCCAAAGTCATAGAGATGGTACATGTCAGAGCTAGACTTCAACCGTGTATGGATTTCCAAAGCCCATTATCTTTGCACTTTTTTGCTCTGCTCTGCTAGTCCCAACATGGAGTAGGAATAGTCTCTGCCCAGAATTTACCCACTGAAACCCACACATTCAATTTTTTTTTTTTTTTTTTTTTTGCGGTCCTGGGGATTGAACTCAGGGGCATTCTACCTCCGAGCTATACCCCCAGCCCTATTTTTTATTCTTTATTTTGAAATAGGGTCTCACTAAGTTGTGGAGGGCCTCACTAGGTAGATGAGGCTGGCCGCCAACCCGGATCCTCCTGTCTCAGCTTCCCAAATGCTGGGATTACAAGCATGAGCCACCATGCCTGGCTTACCCCCATATTTAAATAAACTATTTCATCAACAGTTTTCACCCTTAGAAATGATAAGGGAACACTCCCTCCAAAAAGCACAGACAATTAATTTTACCCTCCTCTGCCAACCAAGAGAGAACATTCTTTTAGATCTTGTGATAAGTCAAAGGGGAGCTATATTTTCTTTAGGTCTTAAGAGTGACTTCTTAGAGCTGGTAAGGAGTTAATTACTTTGTGCATCAGGTCTTTTTTTCTTTTTTTGTGGCACTAGGGATTGAACCCAGAGGTGTTCTGCCATTTAGCCACACCCCCAGCTTTTTCCATTTTTATGTTGAAACAGTACCTCACTATGTTACCACGTACTGACCTCAAACCTGTGATTCTTTTGTCTCAGCCTTCCACGTATTGAGAATACAGGTGTGTTGCACATCAGTTTTTTAAATTTAACTTTGGAGAGAAAGAAGATCCTAAAACCATGCAAGGGTTCTGTGGCAGGTGTCTACTCAGATAGCTTCATTCTTCCATGGCACACAAGACAAGTGTTTTCCTCAGTGCTTCATAAATGGTTTCTACCTTCTTTGGCACAGGCAGAATGCACAGAGAAGTGTTCAGAAACTCCCATGTGAAATTCTTTTTCAGAACACAAAAACTCAAAACTTAAAAAAAAAAAAAAAAACCAGAAAGAAATAGAAAAAGGGCAACACTGTAATGGAAAATGCCTTTGTCACCTGTTTCTCATTATTTTCTTATCTGTTTTTCATCCTTCATTTTGATGGGTGCCGTTTTATTTTTAGAGTCTGGTCTTTACGGCTGGAGGATTCTTGCTGTGGTTTTCCATATGTCTTCACCTACATTCCAGTCAATATACTTTTAATGGGGGTTGTTTGGGTTATTAACCCGACTGCTGGATTTTAAGTGCTGCCTGATTTGGTGCTGGACCTGTCCTTGGAGCATCAGGCCAAAGTGTTAGGTTTTCAAGCAGAGCTTCAGAGATGTACATGTTCCACTCAGCACTTCCCCAGGAGAGTTTTTGAATATCTTTGTTTTTTTATTTTTGAACCATCCTTGTGTGGCAGGTCTGATAAATGAATATCAGAGGAGAAGTGAATTTCTTACCACCTATTTTGGAAGAAATGCCTCTTTGGTTGAGAGCAGGTTGGGGGAGGGCTTCATTTGCTGCTGGGTTAAGAACAAGGATGTATTGGAGAAACAGATAGGTAGTGGGGTGATTCTTAGGGCAATAGCTTCCTGGTAGGCAAGCATATGTTCATGGGATTCACAGCAATCCAAAGAAAGGGCAGTTTAAGATCCCAGCTTGGAAGAACTGTACGTGGTTTAGAACAGTTCATTCAAGACACTACTATTTGTGGAGCTCATCACAGGGCAATAAAAAGGAATACTATGAACACGAACACGTTGAAATCTGTAATGTCACTGACTCAACACAGCAAGGGCTGTTCCTGCAGGGAAAGTCTGCCCTGCTCCTGGCAGAGGGTGGCAGTGGCAATCTTTGGAAAGCTCAGCCACCATTCAAGGAAGCTCGTTAGCCCCATGCCACCCTTTATTACCCAACAAATAGTAGTGTCTTCAATGAACTGTTCTAAACCACGTACAGTTCTTCCAAGCTGGGGTCTTAAACTGCCCTTTCTTTGGATTGCTGTGAATCCCATGAATATCCCACCAATTGGATGAAGGGGTCCTCCCTCCGATACATCCAGAAGCAACTCCCTCCCACCTCCTCCATCCTGTCTCCCCTAGATTGCTGAACAAATAGACCTCCTCTCTGGTCCTCAAACTTTCCCTTGCTTCTGCACAGACACCTCCTCAAGAGCTAATGAGAGGACCTAGATCACATCAGGCCATTTCCTGCCCGAAGTCCTATGGTGGTTTCCCACTTGACTCAAAGTAAGATTTATCTCCAATCAAATTCAACTGCTGCTGGGAGTGTTGGCGCACGCTTGTAATCCCAGTACTTGGGAGGTTGAGACTGGAGGATCCGGGTTCGCGGTCAGCCTCAGCTGCTTAGTGAGGCACTCTGCAACTTAGTGAGACCCTGTTTCAAAATAAAGAATAAAAAGATGAGGCTGGGGCTGTAGCTCGGAGGTAGAATGCCCCTGGGTTCCATCCCAAGTACCGAAAAAAAAAAAAAAAAATCAAAATTCAACTGCTTTATCAGGGCCTCAAGTCCCTTCACATAATTTTGATCCTTGCTCTGCCATCCCCATCTCTCCAATGCCTTACTCTCCTCTTTCTTATATTATTATTATTATTACTATTACTATTGTTCCCAAGAGCATTCCAAGTTCACTCTTACTCTGAATCCTTTGCACTTGCTGTTCTCTCCTCCTGGAAGTTCCTTGCCCACATTTTTGCAGGGCTGACATTTTGTCATCCAAGTCTCAACTGGATGTTAAACCCTCCGAGGTGTGGGGTTTCACCGAGGCAGCCCTGCCCCAGCCATTCTCCCTGAGGATTGTCACTGATTTTACCATCATCATAGCCCTTGTCCATAGCTGATTTATTTTCTTATTTTCTGTCTCCTTCTAGCACATATGTTAGACATTAGGACATTGAATATGTTTTTTTCCTACTGGATCCTAAGGACTGAAATAATGTCTCCACATTTTAGATCCTTAGTACAGTAAATAAGGAAAATGAAATAAAATAAAGAAAGCAAGAAGTCTCCTCTGAGAGTGGCAAATGGGAAAGGTCTTACTGGCTAGTCATGCTGCATTTTGTCTTCAACCTTTATTCGTCTGTCCAGTTAAGTAAGGTTTAATTGCTTGCTATACATTAGAGCCTGTTCTAGGTCATATTGGTAGAGCACAAATCAGTAAGGTCTCTATTCTCATGGACATGACATTTTACAGTGAAGACATAGATAAGAAATAGAAAAGATGTCGGATGGTCACAGGCGAAGCAAAGATTAAGAGAATTGGTAGTGTGCAGCCAGATGTGAGGACTGGCTATTTTGAAATGGAGATCACCAGGAAAGTCACCAGGTAACATTCGAATGGAACAAGACTTGTGGCTTGGCTATCACTGAGAGGATGGTTCCAGGTGGGGCATATCCTGGGGCTGTAGGGATGGAAGTTGGCCTGGTATATTCCAGGAACAGCAAGGAGAGCAGCAAGAGCACTTGTGGAATGAGTGCAAAGAGTACTAGAAGGGAAGTTAGAGTTGGGGGTTGGGGATCACAAAGGCTCCTGTGGGCATTGCTTACTCTGTCACCTGGGAGGCTGCTGGAAGGTGTGGAGCAGAGTGGAGAAGTGATAGCCTAGCATTTTTTTGTTGTTGTTGTAATAATTCGTGCATTGTGATCATACATCTTTGTTAGGTACAAGTTGATAATGACATATGTGCACACATTTCTCATTTAACCCCTTCCCCAGTTCCACCCCACTCCCTCTCCCTCCCTCCTTCTCAAGTTCAGTTTAGTGATTGACTTTGATATATTTGTGAAAGTACATCATGTGCATTAGGGTGCCCCACCCAGCCCCGTCCATCCCCTTTGGTTAAGTCAACTTCTTTGCTTATTGAGGGTCTCTCCTTTTTCATCTGGAGACCCTTTTATGCCCCATCTTCTCCCTAGCATCCACATATTAGGGAGAACATATGCTTTTTTTACTCTTTGTGACTGGCCAATCTCACTTAACATAATGTTTTCCAGTTGCATCCATTTCCCTGCAAATAACATGATTTTGTTCTTCTTTATGGAAGCAACTCAAAGGAAGATCAATACAGGGGATTGCATTAAACCAAAGAGCTTCTGCGCAGCAAAGGAAACTATCAAGAACTTCAACAGAGAGCCTACAGAATGGGAGAAGATTTTTGCCAGTTACTCTTTGGATAGAGGTCTAATATCTAGGATATACAAAGAACTCAAGAAAATCATAGCTAAGCCTAGCATTTTTAATGACTCACTTTGGTCACCATGAGGTGAACAGACAGGAAGGCCCACTGGAAGTCTACTGCAATAGTTTGAATGACAGTGGTCTTAGAGATGGCATTGGCAGTGAGAGGGGGGAAGTGGTCCCATGCTCATATATAATGAAAGCAGTGTCTTTAGGATGTGTATAGAGTGTGAGAAGAGAGAAGTTAGTATGACTTCTTGAATTTTGGACTGGATAGCTTTGGAAGCCCCAGCCAACCCAAAGGTTTCATTTGCAACTCATATGCAATAGAAATAAGCAGCAGACTGCTGTTCTATATTTGAAACATAGACATAGCAAAGATCCATGAAAAATTCAACCAGGATTTGGAATGCACCAGGATTTGGAAGCAAGTTACTCATCTGGATGACAGGGCTCAGCTTGAAGAGCAAAAGTCACACCCGCAGGGTTCCACCCAACAAGCGCTTTTGAGTTGTGTAAAATGACCTCACTTCCCTTTTTGTATTGGCTGATGGAAAGCTTAATACTATATTTAATTAGTGTTTGCTATATATCAAATTCCCTCAAAGCTTAAATAGCAAACATTTTAATAACCAATGGCTAAGTGGGTCAGTAATCTGCTCTGGGCCCAGCTGAGTGTCTTTTCTTGTCTGGTTTACATACGCAGTCACGGTCCTCGGTGGCTCAGTTGGCACTGGCTGTTGGCTATGCCAAGTGTCTCCAGCAGCCTTGTCTGGGGTTCATCACATGGAGGCTGAGATCCAACTAGGAGCAACCGGAAACTGCAAGATACCTCAAGGTCCTCCTGCAGAAGTGGCACAATGTCACTCTCTGAAGTCTGTCGTTCAAAATGACTCACAGGGCAGCCCACTAAGTTTGTTTTGTAAGAAGAGCTACAAAGAACTTTTGGCTATTTTTTATCTACTACACAACAAGTTTGTGTTTTGAGAAAATATACAGGAACTGATTACAAACATTTTATAGTGATTTCACTCCTGCCATCTTCATTCATCCCTATGCTTATTTGTACTTTATTTCACTTTTCCAATCTACTTCTTGTTTGTCTTGTCTCTTTCTATACATTCAGAAGCTGTCTTTCATACTGTTATCTATTATGCCATTCTATATTTACAATTGATTCTTTTTAACACTCCTATTTGAGATGCCTTTCCTTAAAGAACTTTGTCCTTAGTTTTGTGTAATTTCATGGCTTCACATGAACTCATAGTTATCAGATGTTTGAGAGAGTTAAGAGTTAATATTCCTTAAGCCTGGAAAGACCCAGCTTCAGGGACTTCCTCTGTTGCCATTCAGTGAAAAGAGGATGTTCTGTTATGCTAAGAGTGACAGGCTGTGATATTTGCCTCAATGTGAACTTCGGGAGCATTCCGCACAGGTATCATCTCTGTAAATTGGTGGACTTGAGACCCATCCGTTAGAGAGAAACGAAAACTATGACTAGAGGCTTTTGGAGGAAACATTATCTTTATTTGTGGTTTGTTGCTTCTTCCAAGTAGCTGGAGCTGGAAACAGGTCCCATTGTGAAACTGAACACTGATGGAAGATGATTTATCATGACTGGATATCTTTGAAGGCTCCTTACTCTCTCGCCTTCATCTGACTATGAAGTCAAGCTCAAGGAGAGCTGCTGTGTTGCCAAAGACCAGTGCTCCAGTTACTCAATTTGCTTTTATGACCATGGGAACTGCTGAAAAGACCTCTTCCTATAAATACCTAGAGGAATTGTATTTTTATTTTTTAAATCTGCCAGTTAAGATGGGTGCAGTGGAGCACACCTGTAATCCCAGTATTTGAAGGCTGACAGGAGGATGGTAGGTTTGAGGCCAGCATTCAGTAACTCAGGAGACCCAGTTTAAAAAAAAGAAAAAAGGCTTAATGGTAGTAATTCTCAGTGGTAGAATACTCCTGGGTTTAATCCCCTTGCCCCACGCACACACAAATTCTAGCTGGGCATGGGGGTACATGCCTATAATCTCAGAGGCTGAGAAAGGAGGATCGTAGGTTGGAGAAACAGCCTCAGCAACCTAGCAAGACCCTGCTTCATAACAAACAAAAAGAAGACTGGGGGTGTGCCTTGAAGGTAGAATGCTCCTAGGTTTAATCCCCAATATCACAAAATGAATGAATGAATGAATGAATGAATAGATAAATTAAAAAAATCTACCAATTCCCAAATGACTGAATTTGAATGGACACAAAAAGGGACTTGGAGATTGGGGGGGAAAAACTGCTTTCCTTGCTTCCATCCCCTTGATCAGCAAGGCAGACCTTTCAGAGAGCTCCTGGGGAGATAAGAATGGCTATATAGTCAAGGTTTAATAAGCTTGAAAACTAGAGGGCAAAAGGTAAATGATGGTGAACACAAGTTGAGTGAGATGTGACAGTGGCTTTATCCAAGGTGTGGCAGCGTCGGGGTGAGAAGTGGTCCCATAGTCATATATGACATAGGCAGGGCCTACAGGATTTTATGTAGACTAGAGTTTGAGAGGGGAGAAAGCAGGATATTTCTTTTTTTTTTTTATGGGTAGGAGCAATGTTTTGGGTGGTGTCCAATCTTTCCTCCTAAGATGTGTACAAGGCTAGAAATGTTGCTCAGTGGACATGTAATATTAACATGTTGCTGTTAACAAAAATGCTATATTCACTTTATGAGCTATGTCATGTGAAAAAAGGTGGGAAATAAAGTAGAAATTTTGGATTTATGTGATTATTGGCATTATGGGTGCCGTCTCTCAACATTTTATTATGAAAAATTTTAAACACAAAATTTATAATATTTTATTTTGGGGGATATCATGAGTGGAAGTATTTTTCTGGCTTTCTTTTCAGCGGATTATGGTTGGCATACAGGAAAGCTTCTGATTTTTTTTTAATTTTTATTTTTATTCATACATTGTAAGCATACATCTTTGTTAGGTACAAGTTGATAATGATATATGTGCTCACAATTCTCATTTGACCCCTTCCCCAAATTCCCACCCCACTCCCTCCCCCTCCCTCCCTCCCTCTCAAGTTCAGTTTAGTGAGTAACCTTGATATACATTAGTGTGTCCCCCCGCTTTCCAACCCCTTCGGTTAAATCAACTTCTTTGCTTTCGAGGGTCTCTCCTTTTTCATCTGGAGAACCTCTTATGCCCCATCTTCTCCCTAGCATCCACATATTAGGGAGAACATATGCTTCTTTACTCTTTGTGACTGGCTAATCTCACTTAACATAATGTTTGCTTCTGATTTTTTAAGATTGTTTTGTATCCAGATACTTTGCTGAGCCGGGCGTAGTGGCGCACGCTTGTAATCCCAGCATTCGGAAGGCTGAGACCGGAGGATCCAGGTTCGTGGCCAGCCTCAGCTACCTAGTGAGGCACTCCACAACTTAGTGAGACTCAGTTTCAAAAATAAAGAATAAAAAATAGGGCTGGGGGTATAGCTTGGAGGTAGAATGCCCCTGAGTTCAATCCCCAGTACCGCAAAACAAAACAAAACAAAACAAAAAACAGATACTTTGCTGAATTTGTTGATCAGTTCTGTAAGTTTTTTGGTTGACTTTGTTGGGTCTTCTAAGTGTAGAATCATGTCATCTGCAAAGAGGGATAGTTTTAGTTCTTCTTTCCCTATTTTTACCCCTTTGATTTTCTTCTCTTGCCTTATTGCTCTGACTAGAGTCTCAAGTACTATATTGAACAGAAGAGGTGACAATGGACATTCTTGTCTTATTCCTATTTTTAGTGGGAACTCTTGCAGTTTTTCTCCATTTAATATGATGTTGGCTGTAGGCCTATTATATATTGCCTCTATGGTGTTGAGGTATGTTCTTTCTATTCCGATTCTCTGCAGTGCTTTTAGCATGAATGGGTGTTGGGTTTTGTTGAACGCTTTTTCACCATCTATTGAAATGATCATGTGATTTTTGTCTTTGGTTCTGTTTATGTGATTAATGACATGGATTGTTTTTTGTATGTTGAACCAACCTTACATCCCTGGGATGAACCTGATTTGGTCATGGTGTATAATTTTCTTGATGTGGTTTTGAATGCATGTTGCTAGTATTTTGTTTAGCAGTTTTGCATCTAAGTTCATCAATGATATAGGCCTATAGTTTTCTTTTCTTGAGCTGTCTGTCTTTATTTGGTTTGGGTTTTAATGTGATGTTGTCTTCATAGAATGTATTTGGGAGAGTCCCATTTCTTTCTATTTCATGGGATAGATTGAGGAGTATTGGGATTAGCTCTTCTATGAAGGTTTCATAAAATTCACTTGGAAAACCATCTGGCCCTGGGCTTTTGTTTGATGGTAGACTGTTTATTGCTGCTTCAATCTCTTTGATTGCTATTCATTGGTTTAAATTTTCTATATCTTCTTGACTCAATTTAGGAAGGTTATATGTGTCTAGAAATTTGTCAGTTTCTTCTAGATTTTCCATTTTGTTGGAATATAGTTTTTCAAAGTAGTTTCTGATAATCCTCTGGATTTCCAAATTGTCAGTGGCCCTTGTTGGGCTTATTGTCTTTTGAACATCAGCTCCTTTCAGTAGAGGGTGTTACTCATTGCCTCCCACTCAGAACAATAGCCAATCAAGAAAAGGATTCAGATGTTGAATAGCTAAAACCACCTTTCAAATACGGATGAAAGGATAGATGGGTGGGTCCCTGGATAGATGGGTGGATGGGTTGGTGGATGAAGAACCGCAGGCTTAGAGGGGCTCTGGACTGATCCAAAGTAACCTCGTTGAGAAGTAGCAGAGCTCGATAGTTTCCCAAGCTGTGCTCTTTTCTGTGCCTCACACTGACGCAACTCAGCCATAGTGTTTTGGTTTCCATCTTCTGTGTTACCTTCAGAGATGCTGCCTTTGCTTGGGTTTATCACAAGATTTAATTTCAATACATGCTTAAAATTTCTAAGACTCCCATTAAAAGATGTAGCCTGTGCCCCCTCCTCTTGAGCCTGGGTAGAGCTTTGAGACAGCCACCATAAATAAAATGCTATACAAGTGATACTATGTGACTTCCAAAGTTAAGTTAGAAAAGATCCCTGGACATCTTTTTGTTTGTTTAATGCATCTTTTTTTGTTTGTTTAAATTGTAACCTTCAGTATACTTCTTTCTAAATAATTCAAAATTCACTTATGGTTTTTTTTAAACATAAAATTAATATACAAAAATTCCTAAAACTTAAGTGTACATTTATTGAGGTTTGATACTTTTACATACCTTTTTAAACTAAATTATATAAAAATATTGAACTTGGGTATTGAAAGGAATAGAAAGCTTCCTTATGCCTTTCTGGGTCTATTCCTGCCTCTAACTCCAAAATAATCAGCATTCTGATTTCTTTTCCCAGTATAGGTTAGTTTTGTTCTAGAATTTCTACAAATGGAATCAAACCATAAGTGCCCTTTTTATTTAAGGCTCTTTCGTTTAGTACATTATTTTTGAGATTTATCTGTGGTGTTTATTTATCGGTCATCTGTTCACTTTTATTTCTGAGTAATACTTTGTTGTATGACTATGCCAATTTGTTCATCCATTCTCTTATTGGCAGGCATCTTTGGTTCTTCCATTTGTGGGCTATTGTGAATAAAACTGCAGTGAACAATCTTGTACAAGTCTTTTTTGGGGCATGTTTTCATTTTTCTTGGGTAAATTTCTAGAAGTGAAAATGGTTTACTTGTCAGATAGATGTTTTGTGGATATTTTCTTTTACACTATTCATTTTTCTAAAGATATATATTTGTGTGTGTGAGTGTGTGTGTGTGTGTGTGTGTGTGTGTGTGTGTGTGTGTGGTATTGGGGATTGAACCCAGGGACATTCTACCTTTGAGTTATATCTCTAGCTCTATTTTATTTTGTATTTTGAAACAGGATCTCACCATTTGCTGATGCTGGCCTTAAACCTCTGATCCTCCTGTCTTAGCCTCCCAAGTCCTGGGATTATCGGCCTCACTGTGCTCCATTGTGCGCATTATTTCTTATCATTTTTATATTCAGAAATTAGAGCTTTTTGCCTTTTATCCACCATCATGCTTTGTTCTTCAGAATTAGTTCCTTGCCAATATTTTCACAAGACTTTCAGGATCTAGTGATTCCTGGCCAAGAAACAAAAGCAAGATTGTCCCATTGCCCCAGCAAATTCAGGTGAAAATTGGTAATAAAATCAGGTACTACTCCAAGAAGAGACATTGGAGAAGAACCAAGGTAGGTCTATAAGGAGTTCGACATGAGATGGTCACATATTTATGCTGTATCCAGGTAACCATCACTTTACTGTGTCATGCTGAAAATGTTGCCACTGGACAGTTGGGCATATTTAATTGGGAATCTGATCTCTAGCTATAAAAGGTACACAGGACTGGGTCCATCCAATTGGTTCAGGAATAAATATATGAAAACTTTTGGAAAAAAAAAAGAAATTAGTAATAAATGTTACTTTAAAAAATTAAAGATTTACAGAATGGGTTAAAAAAAAGTGAGTCTAAAAAACTGTCTTCCCATAAAATGTAATAATATTTATAGGCTCTAACTATGAAATTACTGTTTCTTTGTTGACCTATTAGTATGCCTGAGCATTAAGTTTAATTGCTGTTCTTTGGTTTACTCATTGATGCATATGAATGTTAAGTTCATCATACTTACTATATTTAACTAAGCAGATACTACAGATTATTGCTTTATATGTTAATTTCACAAAATTCTATAAAATATGGGTTGCTCAGGTAATAACTACATTATAAATATAGTTTTAAAGGAGACACATTCTCTGAAATGACTTTGATTAATGTTAACTTTGGATTTTTATAAATTGTCTTGAAAGATATGTTTATTTTAAAGCAAGTAAATTTACTAAGGATTTAGTAATTATTTCTGTAGTATGATACAAAATTGAAAGTCTCAGCTTCTCTTTCAAAGAAGCTTTTTAGTGGTTATTTAAGAAAGCAATTTTGTAGCTGGGTGTGGTGGTACATGCTTGTAAGCCTAGTACTTGGGAGGCTGAGGCTGGAGGATCATGAGTACGAGGCCAGCCTCAGCAACTTAGCCAGACCCTCTGCAATTTAATTAGATCCTTTTCAAAAATAAAAAAAAAATAGGGCAGGGGGTTGCTTACAGGTAGAATGCCCCTAGGGTCAATCCCAAGTATGGAAAAAACCCCCAATATTGTAAGTAGTAAAATAATTAGCTATCCTAAAGCCATGTAAATGAGCACTTATATGTTTGGAAAAAAATGCAATAATCCTCACTTGAAAAGTGCTAAAATAATTTAGGTAATGCTAGAGATAGCATATTTGGGAATCTGTGTTAAATGATTTCAAATGGGCAGAAGATGCATAGGTCTAAGATGCTTGCAAGGAATTAAATAAAATTGGTTTATAAAATATGTGTGAAGCCGGGCGTGGTGGCGCACGCTTGTAATCCCAGCATTTGGGAGGCTGAGACCGGAGGATCCGGGTTCGCTGCCAGCCTCAGCTACCTAGTGAGGCACTCCGCAACTTAGTGAGACTCGGTTTCAAAATAAAGAATAAAAAAATAGGGCTGGGGGTATAGCTCGGAGGTAGAATGCCCCTGAGTTCAATCCCCAGTACCGCAAAAAAAAAAAAAAAAAAAAAAAATATGTGTGAAAAAATAAAACATTTTAAATGAGTATTGCCACAGCTCCTTAATAGCTGGATCTTGAGCAAGACTCAGTCCTCTGGAGTTCTGCAAGGTGGACAATTCCAAAAGAAGGAATGTGTGGCATATCCTAATTTGCATTATGTTATGTTCTGGAAATTTGAGGTGCTTTGGGTTTTGCGTTCACATTAATTATAAAGGAAAATTTCTTAGAAACACAAGATGGCTGGATGGATTATGATTCCTCAATATTATCTGAAAAAGCAGTGCCTCAAGACAACCTATAAGATACTCATTAACAACACACAAACATCAGGAAATGGGCTTTGCAAGCTTAGTTACTAAACAGCCTTATGTTCTCTATCAGCTCACAGGTTAGAAACAAAATAAATAAACCAAAGACACTTAGGTCTACTATTTTATCTATGAGTAAAGAAAACTTTAAGACAGATAGTTTGCCCACTTCCCTCTCTCTCTGAAATGTCTCCACCACACATTAATGCTAGCTGCCTGAGAAAAAGATAAAAAA